>SWLB01000052.1:0-50000 GCA_011114355.1 Carex littledalei | reverse complement strand
CCCTCATCATCAACTCTAATTTTGTGAAAATCACTTATTCACCTTTTTTATTCCAACTTTGGAGTACATAGGTTATTGGTTTTCAAATGATGCATGCCTCTAAAAATTACCACATGATTGATTCAAGCTTTTTTTCCTTTTTGCTTTTGTATTCTGTAATTAATTATGGATTTCAAATTTCTCTAAAGGCTGCTGCCAAATCTAAACATCCAAGCTCCATACCGGCTACAGTTCATCAACAAGGTCAATGACCCCACCTTCACAACCAACCTAATGAGAGACAATAATGGAGACCCGATAAGAATAGAAATATACGACTCGTACACTCGATCAAAAGTATCTCCTGACTGCTTTCTCTCTTCTGCCAAAGTCAGAATCACTGTGCTCGATGCTGATTTTTGGAAATTCAAAGGAGTAAATTGGAGCAGAAGTGAGTTTAATCAGAGTGTGTTAAGGGAAAGGGATGGAAAGGGGCCTATTTTGATCGGTCCTAGTCTTACTATTCGGCTTGAAAATGGGGTTGGTACTTTTGGAAATATTGTCTTCAATGATAATTCAAGCTGGACAAAGAGCGGATTTCGGCTAGGGGTTATGGTTGATGTTGAAGGAGAAGAGGGTTATTTGAATGGGGAAAGAGTTCAGGAGGGTGTGAGCGAACCTTTTCGGGTAAAAGACCGCCGCGTGAAAGGTAAAGAATGATTTTCATAGTGTAATTGTATTGATCGTTATTCAGTACAGTGTCATTGGTAACTGGCATGGTACTAGTAACAGATGTTCCAAGTATCTTAGTCTATGCTCCCATCATGTATTACCGGTATCAGCATGTAAGGTCAAAGTGGTTTGCAAAATCCGAATCGGAATTGGGATCGGTCACTTGACCGTGGAATCGGAATCGGTCGAATCGGACGGCAACTCGGTTTTCTTTGCAAAAGCTTCTTTTGTACTTAAAAAAATAGAAAAGAATTGATAAATAAAATATTTTTTATCCCAAAATTTTTTTTTTTTTTGAAATCCTTGGTAAATGATAAAAATAATAATATATATATATATAACAAAAATAAAAGAAGAACAATTCAAATTCAATGGAAATGGATGGGTCCAATGGGGACCTAAATGGAGAGAAGGAAAAGGTTGAGCAAAATTGAGTTCAATGGGCTCTGCCGCTGCGTATAGAAAACGCTGTTTGTCTCTCTCTCATTCAATGGCTAATCTCTCCATATTTTTTTATTTGTAAGCTAGGACCGACAGGAAATAAAGATGTTGGGGAGAGAGAAACAGTGAAGGGCTCAACTTGACTCGGTCCACAGTGGAAGAATCGGTGAAGAATCGTTTGAATCGGCCGGTTCAACACTGTTCAACCCGGTTTTTTCATGAAAACTCGCAATCCGCATAACTCGGTCAAAAATTGGCTTGGTTCGGTCCGATTCCGGTCTGACTCGGTCGAGTTTGCAGACCATGCCGTCAGACATTAAAATCCAATTTGCATTTGACGACTGAAAATCACGAACAGAGAGATTTTAGTCATAGAAGGAAAAATCGGAATCGGAATCGGGATCGGCCCCGTACGATCCCGATCAGGATCGGAAAAATAGGTCGGAATCGGCCGAATCGGATCGGAAAATCGGATTTTTTTGCCAGAAGCTAGTTTTATACTAAAAAAATTGAAAAAATTGATAAAAAGAATTTAGAAAAATTATTACAATCAAATAATCCACTAATACAAGCATTAACAACTAAAAACATACTCTTTCAATCAAATTTGCTACAAATTTGTGAATTAGAATTAATATATATATAAATTAGTTGTGATATTTAACAATAAAATTTGAATGTTGTAGTGGTAACTATCCAAGACCCATAGTTAAAGGTCACGGGATCGAATCCCACTTGATCCAAAAAAATTTATGTTTCTTTATTAATATGCGTTTCGGCCGAAATTTGACTGGAACGGGCCGAAATTTGACTGGAATGGGCCGAAATATGGCCGAAACGGCCGAAATTGGCCGAAATCTGCACTACCCGCGTAAATCGGCCTGGAATCGGATCGGCACCGTCCGATCCTGCTCCGGAACGGCCGATTCCGCTCCGGAACGGCCGATTTTGCCTTCTATGATTTTAGTGCCACTACATATGTGTTAAGTTGGTAAATTAAATCCTTGTATTTTTTACACTTGCTGATTTGATGCTATTTATTCTGTAGCATCTCAAAAGCCGGATCTGCTAAAGCTGACACACAGCATACAATGTATCAAGAAAATTGGAAAAGATCGTGCTTCTCTCCTCCAAAAGAAAAATATCAACACGGTGGAGGACTTCCTCAAATTGTATTACAATGATGAAGCTACACTTCGCGAGGTTAGATTACACGCCTGTAGTTTTTGTGTTACACTTGCAAATCTGAGAAGTGGTTCTAGTACTGGGAGCTGAACAGAGCCCGTACCAGTACGTAATAGTGGTACAATTCCAGTGCCCACTTAAAAGTACTTTATATTGCATAGGTACAATAAGGTGAACGAGTTATATATATATATATACTAGTTCATATTTGTTCCAGGCCTGATTGATATGGGTAGTGGTAGTAAAAGGTACATGCTGATGCAGATTTGGTGTCTACCGCATTATACTGGTACCGAAACCAGGATTTAAGATTATGATCATTCTTTTTTCGTATTCGTTTGTCAATAAATATTGCTTTCTGATTTCATGGATGGCGATACTTATTTTCCTCTCTTCTCTCTTTTATATTTTGTAGATACTTTGTATTAAGTCAGAATCTGACAAAGGCTGGATGTCTATGGTTGAGCATGCGACGCAGTTGAACAACAGTAGTCCGCCTCGGCAGGTGCCGTTCATTATATCTTTATTTCATTTGCCAGATTTTACCATCGTTTCTGGCAGATTATATCTTGATTTTATTAACATTTTATTCTTTACAAAGTGTCTTATTTGGTTTATAATTCCAATTTTATGTAATTGATACGAGTCTATTGAGGTTTATGTAATTCCAATTTTATTTTAATTTCACAGGTTATAGACGAGATCCAGGCTAGGGAAGAACTTGGTATAATGTCTCACTACAACAATTTACCTCCTCCAAGGTGAGCTATTATTTACTCTTTATCTCAACACCCAATTTTACAAGAAACACCAAATAGGCCTTTCAGGATCGAGTTTGTTGATCCTAATTTATGGCAGTCAACGATTTTATTCAATCAACACACCCTCATCATCAACTCTAATTTTGTGAAAATCACTTCTTCACCTTTTTTATTCCAACCTTGGATGGAGTAGCTTATTGGTTTCACAAAGTTGCCTGTAAAAAGTAAAAACTACCACATAATTCAAGTTTTGGTTTTTTCCTTTTTGTTTTTGTCTCTTGTAATTAAGTAATTATGGATTTCAAATTTCTCTTAAAGGCTGCTGCCAGATCTAAACATCCAAGCTCGATACCAGCTACAGTTCATCAACAAGGTCCAAGACCCAACCTACACAACCGACCTAGTGAGAGACAAGATTGGAGTCCCGATAAGAGTAGAAATATACGACTCCTACACTCGATCAAGAGTATCTCCTGACTGCTTTCTTTCTTCTGCCAAAGTCATAATCATTGTGCTTGATGCTGATTTTTGGAAAAACAGAGTAAATTGGAGCAGAAGTGAGTTTGTTCAGAACATGTTGAGGGGAAGGGAAGGAAAGGGGCCTACTTTGATCGGTCATAGTCTTACTATTCGGCTTGAAAATGGGGTTGGTGCTTTTGGAAATATTGTTTTTAATGATAATTCAAGCTGGACGAAGAGTGGATTTCGGCTAGGTGTTATGGTTGAGGTTGATGGAGAAGAGGGTTATTATTTAACTGGGGAGAGAGTTCAAGAGGGTGTGAGCGAACCTTTTCAAGTAAGAGACAGGCGAACGGAAGGTAAAGACTGATTTTCTATGTATTGATCATTATTCATTGTATTGTCGTTTGTAACTGGCTTGGTACTAGTAAGAGATGTTCCAAGTATCTTAGTCTATGCTCCTAGCATGTTTTACCAGTACCAGCATGTAAAGTCCAATTTGCATTTGACGACCAAAAATCACGAACACACTACATATGTGTTAAGTTGGTAACTGGCATGGTACTAGTAAGAGATGTTCGAACCATAGAAGGAAAAATCGGAATTGGAATCGGGATCGGCACTGTTCGATTCCAACCCAGATAAGAAAAATTGGTCAGAATCGGCCGAATCGGATCGGAAAATCTGACCTTTTCCCCAGAAACTTGTTTTACATTAAAAAAATAGAAAGAAATTGATAAAAAAATTTGAAAAATTATTACAATCAAATAATCCACTAATACAATATAATACAAACATTGTAACTAAAAATACACTCTTTCACTCTCAGAAATTCTCATGGACTAATGGACTGGTACAAATTGAAACTAAAGTAGGGACGTGCATGAGAGTAATACAAACAAATTAATAAGCAATTAAGCCAAATAAAATTTCCCCCAATATACACAAAATTGTGCATTCAAATTTAAGCTTAAGCAAACATAGAATAAAATCACTCTTTAATATACCTATATATATATACATAGAGGGGTTGGCTAAATTGTTTCCGAAAACACTTCGATCGAAATACTTACAGATCATATTTTAGTGTTTGACGTTAAAAACGTCGACCTATGTAAGACTCGTTTTTATAAAAAGTCTGCGACCTAATAAGAGTGTTCCACAAGACTCGTTTTTACAAAAAGTCTGCGACCGCAGTTGGAGGTCTGAACGGGGATGAAATATATTGGCTGCAAACATTTTAATACCTATATATATATATATATATATATAGAGTGGCTAAGATCAAAGTGGTATGACCAAGGCCTTTGGTGCTACCAAGTCGTTTTTGGATTTTCAAAGTCCAAACGGTCGATCTAAACCGTTAGATGTGATCTCTATATTAAAATCTGCTTGGAGACCAAATTTTACATTTTTTGGAATTTTTTTACTATTTTTTAAGCCACTTTGAAAATTGCTGATCACATGGTCCAGAATTTGGTTGCACTGTTTTTACTGTTCACCCGGATCTGCCATTTTCAAAGTGGCTTAAAAAATAGTAAAAAAATTCCAAAAAATGTAAAATTTGGTCTCCAAGCATATTTTAATATAGATTGAACATCTAACAGTTTGAATCGACTATTTGAACTTTAAAATTGCAAAAACTAATTGGTAGCACCAAGGCCTTGGTCATACCACTTTGACCTTAGCCACTCTATATATATATATATATATATATGAGATGGGTATTGTGCTTTGCAAAGTAAAACCCCTCTTTACTTCAGGCCATATTTTGCATTTTGAAAATCCAAACAACCGATCCGAACCGTTCAACATGTTCTAAATATTGAAATGTGCTTGGAGACTAAATTTTACATTTTTTGGAATTTTTTTACTATTTATTAAGCCACTTTGAAAATCGCTGATCCACTGTGAACAATAAAAAACAGTAAAATTTTCTGGACCACCGGATCAGCGATTTTCAAAGTGGCTTAATAAATAGTAAAAAAATTCAAAAAAATGTAAAATTTAGTCTCCAAGAACATTTCAATATTTCGAACATGTTGAACGGTTCGAATCAGTTGTTTGAATTTCCAAAATGCAAAATATGGCCCGAAGTAAAGAGGGGGTTTTACTTTGCAAAGAACAATAGCCCATCTCTCTCTCTATATATATATATATAGAGGAGGGTTCAAATACATCATAATTTTGTGCTCTAATATGCTCCACATTCTTTATCTTTGTTTTCAAAGTCCAAATAGTAGATCCGAACCGCTCAACATGATCTTTATAATAAAATATACTTGGAGACCAAATTTTATATTTTGTAGAATTTTTTTACTATATTTTTACATAGGTACAATATATCACTTTTTCGGATGGTCCAGAATCTCCTTAAAACAATGATTTTGTATCTATCTAAAAAATAGTAAAAAAATTCTAAAGAATATAAAAGTTGGTCTCCAAGTATATTTTATTATGAAGATCACGTTGAGCAGTTCAAATCGACTGTTCGGACTTTGAAAACGGAGATAAAGGATGTGGAGCATATTGGCTAAATTGTTTCCAAAAACACTTTGGACGAAGTATTTACAGATCATATTTTAATGTTTGATGTTTAAAACGTTGACCTAACTTGACACCGTCCAGATTGCAACGTTTTGATACTTATGAAGCATATAGGCCTTATCGTTTAGTGACATGTCATATGGGACACTTCAACAGGCCTAGAGATTATCCAGGTGCTTAGACAAAAGAGAATTAATCCAGCAGTGGCTGTTTTATGGTCCAAAACCACCACTGAGTGACAGATCCGCAACTGTTTGACACGCTTCAGTATTTTGGTCATTTCTGGCTCATACGAACTCCGATTTAGGTGATCCAAAATTCTGTGGAAAGCTATCAACAAGATCTACAATGTTTATGTGATACATTTGTCCAGATTCCGAACATATCATGATCAAACAGGCGTGCGAAGAGAACTGATCTGTTTTGAGTCAGTTTGTTATTAATTAGTTAGGTGTGAGTTGTTAGTGGGTTTTAAATATGGTCAAAAGTGTGTTTGAATTCTGTTTACTTGTGAGTTTCTAGGAGATTATTTTTAGAGTCTCTAGGAAGTTAATTAATAGTATTTTGGGAGAATAAAAAGTAGTTGAAGTGGTATTAATTGTTAGGTAACTTTTAGAGGGAGAAATATGGCAATATAAGAGCCCAAAGTCATTTTTGGTAATCAGATTATGAAGCTTTTGATTATATACGAATTTATTATGTTTGAGTTGAGTTTTATCTCCTCTTATCCTCTGTTGGGTTGAGTTTTGCTCCTCTTGAGTGATATTTAGTTGAACTAGCTAATGTCCTTGTGAATCTCCGTGGCCGGACCGTGTCATAACACGTTTAATAAATAAGTTATAATAAATATTTAGAATACTAATTTTTATTATTTTTGAAATTTTTTAACTATTTTTTATAATTTTTGAAAGATAGTATATTCTGTAAGATCATAAAAGTTTTTATTTTTAGAATTTTTGAAAATCACCGTTTTGATGAATTTTCAGACTTCAAGAAAAAAGTGAACAAACAAATATTGTCTCGGGTCGGATCCTGCATGTCGGGTCCAGTCAAAGGTGAACCGTCGAAATCAAAGCATCCGTTCTATAAGTTTTACAAAAATGACGTTTGGAAAGTTAAAATATTTTAAGTTGTTTCAGTTTTAATTTGTCGTATGTGAAATAATGAAAAAATGGATACTGATATATATATATATATATATATATATATATAGTGTTTGGCTACTCTACTTACATAAGCATATGAGGGTATATGCTTATAACTTATTTTTTCGTTTTCAAAATCCAAAAAGTCGATTTGAACCGTTAGATGTGATCTCTATATTGAAATGTGCTTGGAGACCAAATTTTACATTTTTCTGAATTTTTTTACTATTTATTAAGCCACTTTGAAAATTGCTGATCTGGGTGAACAGTAAAAACAGTGTTTCCAAAATTCTGGACCACCAGATCAGAAACTTTCAAAGTGGCTTAATAAATAGTAAAAAAATTCAGAAAAATGTAAAATTTAGTCTCCAAGCACATATTAATATGGAGAACAAGATGAACGGTCGGATCGACCATTTGAACATTGGAAACGCAAAAATGAGTTATAAGCATATGGGGGCTTATGCTTATATAAGCATAGTAGCCAAGCTCTATATATATATATATATATATATATATATAGTGGCTAAGGTCAAAGTGGTATGACCAAGGCCTTTGGTGCTACCAATTAGTTTTTGCAATTTTAAAGTTCAAATAGTCGATCCAAACCATTAGATGTTCAATCTATATTAAAATCCACTTGGACACCAAATTTTACATTTTTTTTACTATTTTTTTGAAAATTGCTGATCACATGGTCCAGAATTGGTTGCACTGTTTTTATTGTTCACTCGGATCAGCAATTTTCAAAGTGGCTTAATAAATAGTAAAAAAATTCCAAAAAATATAAAATTTGGTCTCCAAGCAGATTTTAATATAGATTGAACATCTAACGGTTTGGATCGACTATTTGAACTTTAAAATTGCAAAAACTAATTGGTAGCACCAAAGGCCTTGGTCATACCACTTTGACCTTAGCCACTATATATATATATATATATATATATATAGAGCTTGGCTACTATGCTTATATAAGCATAAGCCCCCATATGCTTATAACTCATTTTTGCGTTTCCAATGTTCAAATGGTCGATCCGACCGTTCATCTTGTTCTCCATATTAATATGTGCTTGGAGACTAAATTTTACATTTTTCTGAATTTTTTTACTATTTATTAAGCCACTTTGAAAATTGCTGATCTGGGTGAACAGTAAAAACAGTGTTTCCAAAATTCTGGACCACCAGATCAGAAACTTTCAAAGTGGCTTAATAAATAGTAAAAAAATTCAGAAAAATGTAAAATTTAGTCTCCAAGCACATATTAATATGGAGAACAAGATGAACGGTCGGATCGACTATTTGAATATTGGAAACGCAAAAATGCTCATTTAAGCATATGGGGGCTTTTGCTTATATAAGCATAGTAGCCAAGCTCTATATATATATATATATATATATATATATATATATATAGTATGGCTAATGTGCTTCCGGAAGCATTTCGGCCTCGTGCTTCCGGGGGCATATCTTAGTGTTTGATGTTCAAACAACAAATTCAAACCGTTAGATGTTCAATCTATATTAAAATGTACTTGGAGACCAAATTTTACATTTTTTGGAATTTTTTTACTATTTATTAAGCCACTTTGAAAATTGCTGATCCGGGTGAACAGTAAAAACAGTCTGGACGATATGATCAGCAATTTTCAAAGTGGCTTAATAAATAGTAAAAAAATTCCAAAAAATGTAAAATTTGGTCTCCAAGTACATTTTAATATAGATTGAACATCTAATGGTTTGGATTTGTTGTTTGAACATCAAACACTAAGATATGCCCCCGGAAGCACGAGGCCGAAATGCTAGAGGAAGCATGTTAGCCATACTCTATATATATATATATATATATATATATATATATGAGGAGGGATCCACTTACAACAAATTTGAGTTACAACAAAGTTACAACATTCATTTTTTTCATTTTCAAAGTCCAAATCGTCGATCCAAACCGTTCAACATGATTATCTAAATAAAATGTACTTGCAGATCAAATTTTATATTTTTTTGAATTTTTTTACTATTTATTAAGATGGGTACAAAATTCAATGGTCTAAGTATGGCTATTTTTTGTAAAATACTTAATAAATAGTAAAAAAATTCAAAAAAATGTAAAATTTGATCTGCAAGCACATTTTATTGTGGAGATCATGTTGAACGGTTTGGATCGACGATTTGGACTTTGAAAATGAAAAAAATGAATGCTGTAACTTTGTTGTAACTCAAATTTGTTGTAAGTGGATCCCTCCTCTATATATATATATATATCATATATTTTAATATATATTATGAAAAAATATTGTTATTTACCATTAAAATTAGATAAATAGTATGAACTTGATATTTTTTATATTATTTTAATAAATATCATATTCGATTCGTATCCATATCTGAATCCCGCTGATATCCGATCTGTTGTAACCGTATCCGAAAAATAAAAAAATAAAAAATATAGATATAGTTTCACGACTTTCTGCTCCGGATTTGCTCCGTTTTCACCCCCAGCATCAAGGAATGAACTCTGCTGTTATTCAAATAGAAAAGCAGGATCCTGCTTTTCCGATCCCAACCATTCAACATTTTTCATTCGCGTATCTTGATAAAGAAATTTTTTTCATGCACGAATCTCAATGAATTTGATGATTGGAATCGGAAAAACAAGACTCTGCTTTTCCATTGGAATAACAGTAGAGTCATATTCTAGTATATTTTGTAAGATCATAAAAGCAAAGAATTTTTTTAACTATTTTTTATAATTTTTGAAAGATAGTATATTCTGTAAGATTATAAAAGTTTTTATTTTAGAATTTTTGAAAATCACTGTTTTGATGAATTTTTAGACTTCAAGAAAAAAGTGAACAAACAAAAATTGTCTCGGGTCGGAACCTGCATGTCGGGTCCAGTCAAAGGTGAACCGTCGAAGTCAAAGCATATCCGTTCTATAAGTTTTACAAAATGACATTTGGAAAGTTAAAATATTTTAAGTTGTTTCAGTTTTAATTTGTCGTATGTGAAATAATGAATAAATGAATACTGATATATATATATATATAGAGCTGGGCTATGGTGAGTTGTGAAGTAAGATGTCATTTTTACTTCACGCTCATATTTTTATTTTGAAAATCCAAACAACTGATTCTAACCGCTCATATTTTTATTTTGAAATGTGCTTGGAGACTAAATTTTACATTTTTTTGGATTTTTTTTACTATTTATTAAGCCACTTTGAAAATCGCTGATCCGGTGGTCCAGAAAATTTTACTGTTTTTTTACTATTCACAGTGGATCAGCGATTTCAAAGTGGCTTAATAAATAGTAAAAAAATTCCAGAAAATGTAAAATTTAGTCTCCAAGCACATTTCAATATTTAGAAAAAGTTGAACGGTTCGGATCGGTTGTTTGAATTTTCAAAATGAAAATATGGCGTTTACTTCACAACTCACCATAGCCTATCTCTCTATATATATATAGAGTATGGCTAATGTGCTTCCTCTAGAACTTCGGCCTCTTGCTTCCGGGGGCATATCTTAGTGTTTGATGTTCAAACAATAAATTCAAACCGTTAGATGTTCAATCTATATTAAAATGTACTTGGAGACCAAATTTTACATTTTTTGGAATTTTTTTACTATTTATTAAGCCACTTTGAAAATTGCTGATCCGGGTGAACAGTAAAAACAGTCTGGACCATATGATCTGGAATTTTCAATGTGGCTTAATAAATAGTAAAAAAATTCCAAAAAATATAAAATTTGGTCTCCAAGTACATTTTAATATAGATTGAACATCTAACGGTTTGAATTTATTATTTGAACATCAAACACTAAGATATGCCTCCGGAAGCACGAGGCCGAAGTTCTAGAGGAAGCACATTAGCCATGCTCATATATATATATGGACAGTGCTACGTGTAGCATAGAGCCCTCCGTGCTACGGCTGACTTTTTGAGTTTTCAAAATCCTAACGGTCGATCCGAACCGTTCAACATGATCTCCATATGAATATGTACTTGCAAACCAAATTTTACATTTTTTAGAATTTTTTTACTATTTATTAAGCCACTTTGAAAAAACACTAATTTGTACACAACAGTAAAATCTGCTGGACCATTGGATCAGCGATTTTCAAAGTGGCTTAATAAATAGTAAAAAAATTCTAAAAAATGTAAAATTTGGTTTGCAAGTACATATTCATATGGAGATCATGTTGAACGGTTCGGATCGACCGTTTTGAAAACTCAAAAAGTGAGCCATAGCACGGAGAGGCCCTTATATACGCGTAGCATATTAGCCAGATTATATATATATATATATATATAGAGGAGGGATCAAGTTACAACAAATTTGAGTTACAACAACTATTTTTTTCATTTTCAAAGTCCAAATCGTCGATCCAAACCGTTCAACATGATTATCTAAATAAAATGTGCTTGCAGATCAAATTTTACATTTTTTTGAATTTTTTTTACTATTTATTAAGATGGGTACAAAATTCAATGGTTTGAATATGACTGTTTTTTGTAAAATACTTAATAAATAGTAAAAAAATTCAAAAAAATATAAAATTTGATGCGCAAGCACATTTTATTGTGGAGATCATGTTGAACGGTTTGAATCGACAATTTGGACTTTGAAAATGAAAAAAATGGTTGTTGTAACTTTGTTGTAACTCAAATTTGTTGTAACTTGATCCCTCCTCATATATATATATATATATATATATATATATCAAAGCATTCGTATTTGATTCGTATTTGAAAAATTAGATGTGGATAGCTGAAATCAGACGTGTGGATATGAATACTGATATGGTTTTACGTTTCAATTATTTGTATCAGAATAGTAGATATATATATATATATATATATCATATATTTTAATATATATTATGAAAAAATATTGTTATTTACCATTAAAATTAGATAAATGTTATGAACTTGGGTATTTTTTAATATTATTTTAATAAATATCCGATTCGATCCGTATCTTTATCTGTATTCGGCTGATATCTGATCTGTTGTATCCGTATTTGAAAAATTAAAAAGAGATATAATATAGTTTCACGACTTTCTGCTCCGTATTCGCTCTGTTTTCACCTCTAGCATCAAGGAATGAACTCTGCTGTTATTCCAATAGAAAAATAGGATCCTGCTTTTCCAATTCCAACCATTTAAAATTTTCTATTCGCGTATCTCGATAAAGAAATTTTTTTCATGCACGAATCTCAATGAATTGATAGTTGAGATCGGAAAAGTAGAACCCTATTTTTCCATTAGAATAACAGCAGAGTTGTATCCTAGCATCAACTATATATGCTTTAGTATGTGCATTAATTGTATTCGAATTAATAAATCATACGTACGGTTTGTTGGTTTGATTTGAGTATATTATATATTGGAGTATATTATATAATCTAATATATTAATTTGTCATGCAAGAAAACATTATTGGATTGGTTACAAAATAACAGTAAATTATAAATAATAATAATAATAATAACTAAGAAGAAAGATTTTCATAAATATTTTATTATATTTTGTACTAACATGATTTACGAGTCCAAGATCCTGTCTTGGCAATTACAGATAACACCGATCTTCATAATTTTTCTTTTATTTTTCTATTAATATGTTCTCTTCATATTTTCTATTTTAGTTTGAGAGTCACCCAAAATTTTATAGATTTGCATTGTGATCAAAACAAAATTGGTCCCTGTTTCATACATTTATTAATTGTAGCAAGAGATAAAAAAAAAAAAACAAGTCACAACAATTAAAAAATAATAAAAAATATATGAAAAGGAGGGGTCGGTTAACAACAAATATCTTGGCAATCAAAAACAAAAATCTATACTTAAAAATGAAATATTATATATGAACATCACATATTTCGTGCTCAGTGAATATAATTAACAACAAAATCAAACAAAAAACAAGAGTTTAGAAGCTCAATTGGATCAAATACAAACAGAATTCATGGTCTCCAAAAGGAAAGGAAAGAAAACTACCCAATATAACACTTTTCTAACTAAAAATGTCACTCTGCCTCAAAAATATCTATCTATGGCAGTACTTGTGCTTACGGGCTAGAAAGCTATCAACTTACAAAGATATATATATATATATTATTATTCTGGTGAAAGATCTTCCAAACCATAATTGTTATTACAAAACATAGATAAGTAGAAATGGAATGGTATTATATTTTCTTGATTGATTTTTATTATAATTATGCTCTATATATAGAGTCTTATCTAATTACAATTCTACTATTAACAATCTCTTAACAACTCTAACAACATCAAGCTGTCGTTGCTAATTTAACCAAACTGTTACAACCAACATATAACCAAATTATTATAACTCTAACCATAATTAATTACCACTGCCACCGGCACCACCACCGCTACCGTAATTGCCACTGCCGCTGCCACCGCCACTGTAATTGCCGCTGCCGCTGCCGCTGCCACTGCCACAGTAACTGCCACTACCGCTGCCACCGTAACTGCCACGGCCGGCGCCACCACCGTAATTGCCACCGGCACCACCACCACCACCGTAATTGCCACTGCCGCTGCCACCGCCACTGCCATTGTAATTGTCTCTGCCACTGCCGCTGCTGCTGCCACCGCCACAGTAACTGCCACCACCGCTGCCACCGTAACTGCCACGGCCGCCGCCACCACTGTAATTACCACCGGCACCACCACCGCCACCGTAACTGCCACTGCCGCTGACACCGCCACAGTAACTGCCACCACCGCCGCCACTGTAACTGCCACCGCCGCCGCCACCGTAACTGCCAAGGCCGCCGCCACCGTCATTGCCACTGTCACTAAAGAAGAACGAGCCAAATGGTAGATCACATTGAGGGAATCCTGCAAGAGGCACTCACACAATTTTATTTACTAGGCATATGGGCAATCAGCAAATTACAAATTTGAGACAATCCTGTAGAATAATCAGTTTATATAATAAATTTTAAATGAAGGGATGAAAGTGAAGTACTTACCATCACCATTAGTAGGTTGCATGGAGATGGAGTCCCCATTCTCATTGAAAAGTGAATCACTTGGGAATGGTTCAAATGCATGATCCTGATCCTCATTGAAAAACAATGCCTGTTTATTGCTGGCATATCACCTATAATTTAGAATAACAAAAGAAACTTAGCTCATACAGATAACATATAAAAGGGTTCAACAAAATTAGAATATACATATGGCACCTTCAATTCTATCGTTCTCAGTCTCAGAAGGGTTTGGCTCTGATGATCCCGAACCAACAACAAGACGCCCACCATTTGTAGAGGGAGGCATGTTCCTTTCCATTGGATGAACTAAAGCCTGAAATTGTTGGTACACATCTGTGAACAGTACATTTCTGCTCTCAACATTCGCATGCTGAAAGAGTAAACAAAAATATTACATTTATGTTGTTCTTACTTCTTAATTGGATATTCAAAATAAAAAAATGGTTTGTATTTAGATTCAAAATGTGAACTCAACTTGTAAAGAATACATTGAAATTATAAACCGAACAAAACACTTTGTAAAGAATAAAAATTATTAAAATCAAGATACAATCTGCCAGAAACCATTGTAAAATCTGGCAAATGAAATAAAGATATAATGAACGGCACCTGCCGAGGCTGACTACTGTTGTTCAAGACATTGCATTTAGCGTGAAATTCATCGGCACACTGCGTCGCATGCTCAACCATAGACACCCACTGTTTGCCAGATCCCATCTTAATACCAAGTATCTACAAAATATGAAAGAGGAAAGAGATGAAAATGAGTATCACCATCCATGAAATCAGAAAGCAATATTTATTAGCAAACGAAGACGAAAAAAGAATGATCATAATCTTAAATCCTGGTTTCGGTACCAGTATAATGTGGTAGACACCAGATGTCCAGATCTGCATCAGCATGTACCTTTCACTACCACTACCAATATCAATCAGGCCTGGAACAAATATGAACTAGTATAACTCGTTCACCTTATTGTACCTATGCAATATAAGTATTTTTAAGTGGGCACTGGAATTGTACCACCATTACGTACTGGTACGGGCCCTGTTCATTGTACCACCATTATGTACTGGTACGGTCCCTGTTCAGCTCCCAATACTATAACCACTTCTCAGATTCTAACCTCGCGAAGTGCAGTTTCATCATTGTAATACAATTTGAGGAAGTCCTCCACTGTGTTGATATTTTTCTTTTGAAGGAGAGAAGCGCGACCTTTTCCAATTTTCTTGATACTATTCACGCCGTGTGTCGGCTTTAGTAAGTCTGGTTTTTTAGATGCTACAGAATAAACAGCATCAAATCAGCAAGTATAAAAAATACAAGGATTTAATTTACCCTTCAGTATCAACATATACCAACTTAACACATATGTAGTATGTTCGTGATTTTTAGTCGTCAAATGCAAATTGGACTTTACATGCTGGTACTGGTAAAACATGCTAATAGCATAGACTAAGATACTTGGAACATCTCTTACTAGTACCATGCCAGTTAGCAACGACACTATAATTAATAATGATCAATACACAATGAAAATCATTCTTTACCTTCCGTTCGCCGGTCTTTTATCCGAAAAGGTTCGCTCACACCCTCTTGAACTCTTTCCCCATTCAAATAACCCTCTTCTCCTTCAACATCAACCATAACCCCTAGCCGAAATCCGCTCTTTGTCCAGCTTGAATTATCATTAAAGACAATATTTCCAAAAGTACCAACCCCATTTTCAAGCCGAATAGTAAGACTAGGACCGATCAAAATAGGCCCCTTTCCATCCCTTTCCCTTAACACACTCTGATTAAACTCACTTCTGCTCCAATTTACTCCTTTGTATTTCCAAAATTCAGCATCGAGCACAGTGATTATGACTTTGGCAGAAGAGAGAAAGCAGTCAGGAGATACTCTTGATCGAGTGTAGGAGTCGTATATTTCTACTCCTATCGGTTCTCCATTATTGTCTCTCACTGGTTTGGTTGTGTAGGTGGGGTCATTGACCTTGTTGATGTACCGTAGCCGGTATCGAGCTTGGATGCTTTCATCTGGCAGCAGCCTTTAAGAGAAAATTGAAATCCATAATTACTTACAAGAGACAAAAGCAAAAAGGAAAATGTGTTGAGTAAATAATAGCTCACCTTGGAGGAGGTAAATTGTAGTGAGACATTTCACCACGCTGTTAAATTAAAATAAAATTGGCATTACATAACCGTCACAAGTGGCATTGTTGTTTGCAATTATAATTAAGAAAGGGAATGCTTACAAAACTGCCGCTGCCACTGCCACTGCCATCGTAATTGTCACTGCCGCTTCCACCGTAACTGCCACGACCGCCGCCACCACCATAATTGCCACCGGCACCACCACTGCCACCGTAATTGCCACTGTTGCTGCCTCCGGCACCGCCACCGTAATTACCACTGCCGCTTCCACTGCCACAGTAATTGCCACCGTAACTGCCACCGCCGTCGCCACCGTAACTGCCAAGGCCACCGCCACCGTAATTGCCACTGCCGCATCCACCGCCACAGTAATTGCCACCGTAACTGCCACTGCCGCCGCCACCGTAATTGCCACTGCCGCTTGCACCGTCACAGTAATTGCCACCATAACTGCCAAGGCCACCGCCACCGTAATTGCCACTGCCGCTTCCACCGCCACAGTAATTGCCACCGTAACTGCCACCGCCGCTGCCACTGTTACTGCCAAGGCCACCGCCACTGCCACCGCCGCCACCGTAACTGCCAAGGCCACCGCCACCGTAATTGCCACTGCCGCTTCCACCGCCACAGTAATGGCCACCGTAACTGCCACCGCCGCCGCCACTGTTACTGCCAAGGCCACCGCCGCCGCCGTAACTTCCAAAGCCACCGCCACTGTCACTAAAGAGGAACTCGCCAAATGGTAGATCCCATTGAGGGAATCCTGCAAGAGGCACTCACAAAATTTTATTTACTAATAGGCATATGGGCAATCAGCATATTACAAATTTGAGACAATCCTGTAGAATAATCAGTTTATATAATAAATTTTAGATGAAGGGATGAAAGTGAAGTACTTACCATCACCATTAGTAGGTTGCACGGAGATGGAGTCCCCAAGTGAATCACTTGAGAATGGTTCAAATGCATGATCCTGATCCCTCATTGAAAAACAATGCCTGTTTATTACTGGCATATCACCTATAATTTAGAATAACAAAAGAAACTTAGACAGAGAGAGAGAGAGAGAGAGAGAGAAGAGAAGAGAAGAATGGAAACTGACGTCAGAAGCATGGTCTGGCCTCCGATGACAGGAGGTGAGAGATGAGGGGCGCGGCTGCTGTCACTAGGATCCATCTCCAATCTCTACTTCTCTCTCTCTCTCTCTGTCTAAGTAAGTGTCTATATCTATCTCGGATTTCTGACTACTGAAAAAGGTGGAGAAGAAAGATGGAGAATCTGCCCATGTACTTGTAGTATATATAGGAGGAGATAGAGGAGAGAGAGAGTTGAGGAGATAGAGAGAGAAAGAGTTCAATAAAAAAAAAAGAGAGATAATGAGGATTTCATTCCCAGGCAAACAATAAATGTAGATTGTTGACAATAAGAGTGTTTTTTTCAACTCGTTAGACTCATCACGACATCTGCAAATCGGGAGAAAAGCAATAAATGCAGTATTATAAGCTTAATTGGATTTTGTTGGGCTTATATATTTATTACTCATAAATTAAATTACTAACATGTACGGTACTGGTATCCCCTCGCTGGAAATTGGCAAGTTAATTTCCGACATACATTCTACTTTTACATGTTTACCATCTGGAACCCAATCGGGTCTGAACCGGAACCAACCCGGACCCTACCCGACCCGATAGCACCGACCCGATAAATTGTCTCTCCGCACACAGCTTGGAACAACTACGTGCATTATTCACGAAATAAGACTAAAAATAAAATATATTTCAGAAATTAATTTCTAAGATGGATGAATGAATAAAAATTAACATTTTTGCAAGCATGGCATTTTGAAAGCAAAAATCCTTTTAAAAAATTAAGCCCATGAATTATGTTTGTATTTTGTTGTTAATTAATTACATGCACTGAACTCTAAATATGTTATTTCAAAATATTTACAAATGCTATCATTTACTCTTCTTATCTCAACACCCAATTTGAATAATTTTTAATAAAAATTGTGCGAAGAAATTTGAATAAATATATGGATTTTTTTTTTTTCTGAAGCAAATGAGTGGGAACATTAAATATACACGGTTCATACTTATTACAGTAGAACGGGTCTTGTCTTCCCATTGATTTTTTATAGGACAAACAGCATCACACAGTCCCTAACATTTCAATTTCGGCGCTGAATTTTTTGTAGGACTATAGGAGGTGGGTTTTTTTTCTTTCTATGAGAACAGTACACGTGGCGTGATAGCACCCCT
Source organism: Carex littledalei (assembly GCA_011114355.1). Lineage (NCBI taxonomy): Eukaryota > Viridiplantae > Streptophyta > Magnoliopsida > Poales > Cyperaceae > Carex > Carex littledalei. The sequence continues at coordinate 31,302 of SWLB01000052.1, read as the reverse complement.
GTCACATTCCGCTCTGATTCTCTCCTTGTCTAGAAATTGGCAAGTTAATTCCCAGCGACTTAATTTGCCCTCTTAATTTCAAATGTGTTTTTTTTTTCAAAAATAAAACTAAAACAAGAAAATGGAAGGGCAAATTGTCTCTCCGCGCACAGCTTGGAACATCTACGTGCATTATTCATGAAATAAGACTAAACATAAAATATATTTCAGAAATTAATTTCTAAGATGGATGAATGAATAAAAATTAACATTTTTGCAAGCATGACATTTTGAAAGCAATTCCCTTTTAAAAAATGTTTTTATTTATTTATGAAATTGCTAATGGAATTACTACTAAAATTTTAAATTGGAATGAAATTACCAACGCAGATGTTGTAAGAGCATAGATGCCGGGTCCGGTCCATTTAATCCAAAAGGAAACTAATGGATATTCACAATCTTTTTCTTTCAATTTTATATCATATACCTTAAAAATTAAATTACCCACGCGTTTTTCAGATCAGTCGTTTTCGTGGCTGTTGTAAACACCCAATTTTAAGATGCTTCAGTGTTTCTGTGATAGTTTAAATAAACAATTTATTTACACTAAATTACTCTAAATTACTCTAATTACTCTTAACTATTTATACAATTTATTTACACTAAATATTTATACAATTTATTTACACTACAATACACTAAATTACACTACAATACACTAAATTACGCTACAATAAACTAATTTACACTACAATACACTAAATTACACTACAATACACTATAAAAAGCTAATTTTTTCTACATACAAACTAAACTAAATAATTCTACAAAAAAAAAAATATAAAATTCAGATTTTTTTTTTTTCAAATTAAAAAATTACACTACAATACACTAAATTTACACTACAATACACTAAATTACACTACAATACACTAAAAAAAGCTAATTTACTCTACATACAAACTAAACTAAATAATTCTACAAAAAAAATATAAAATTCGGATTTTTTTTTTCAAATTAAAAATTTACACTACAATACACTAAATTACAGTACCATACAGTAAAAAAAACTAAATTACTCTACATACAAACTAAACTAAATAATTATACAGAAAAATATAAAATTCAGATTTTCTTTTCAAATTAAAAATTTAACCACATACCTAACGAAACTTGTGGATCTGAAGTTTTTCTTGTTCTTCTCTCAAAATTATACTAAAATATGTGATTATAATAAAAAAATGATGAAGTTTTGAGTGGGTTAAAATTCAATCTTTGGTTGTCTCGGGTAGGGGAAGGAGCAGAGAAGAAAACCGAAGGGATGGTCTCGGGTAGGGGAAAGAAGAAGAAAGGAAGAAGCCGCTTGCCTCGTGTTGGAAATTAAAATAGGTATTCCGAATTGGCAATTCGGTATAGCCTAAAAAAAAACAGTTGACCGAACTGCCAACTCGGTATGGCCTCTTTTCGGAATTTCTATGGCGTTGTTCCAACCCCCGAAAATCCTCTGGACCGAATTGCCAATTCGGTATAGAAAAAAAAAATCCTTCAGGCTAAATTAGCAGTTCGGTTCTTATAATTTTTGTAAAAAAATATGTAATCAAATTATTTTTTTTAATTAATTATTTTAATTACGTTTTTAAAAAAAAATCCCAACCTGCTCTCCTGCCATGTACTTGTAGACTGGCTAGTAGAAAGATCCGATAGCACTCCCATAAGATTTCATTCCTAGGCTAGTAGACTGTTGACAATTTCGGCGCTGAATTTATTTTAGAGTTCCGACAATAAGAATTCTCACCGCTCACGACATTTGAAACTTTGGAGACAACAAAAAATGCAGTATTATAAGCTTACTTGGTTGGGCTTATATATTTATTACTCATAAATTAAATTACTAACATGTACGGCACTGTAATAGTCAATCCACCGGAGATCTCCATTCCTGCCAAGACTTGAGACAATTGCATCAAAGATTTTCACCGGGTTGATCTCCATTACCAGTATCCCAATATAAATACAAAATAGTGAATTGTTTATACTGGTATCCCCTCTGACCCTCGCTTATGGGTGCAAACGGATCGGATACGGATCGGACAGTGGTAAAACTATATCCGTATCAGTATTTATTTTTCGGATACGGATACGAATACGGATCGGATATTAAACGAATATGGATACGGATCGGATATTAAACGGATACGAATACAAATATAGATATAATTCGGATACATAATTCTAATATTGTAATAAAAATAATTTATTATTCAACATATTATTTTTTCATTGAAAAATAAAAATAACATTAAATAAGGATATGATTCGAATATCTGATCGTTATAGTAAATAAAATAAATTTTCTCATGACAAACTCGTTACATCATTACATTACAAAAGTATTTGTTTTCTGATATGTCTTGGTGTTTCATAATCACATTTGCCATTATTTTTATATATATTTTTTGTTTCGAGTCTTTGATTTAATGTATAACAACATTCGTCTTCTGATTCTGATGTAACAACCATCTTTACAAAAATATAAAGTGCAACATCATTTTACTATATATTTAAAATAATATTTGGAAAAACATAATATCTACAAAGGTTTTGATATTTTTCGCCCAGGAATCATTAATTTAGTGAATATGGGAGAAATGAAGCCAAAGAAGTTAGAGGGTCGCGACTCGCGAAGAATTAGAATAAAATAAAATTAACCGGTAGCGCTAAATAATTATCTGCCGCCGAGTTCAGCCACAGATCATCCGGATATCCGAAAATTGAAAAAAAATACGGATAATTATCCGTATAAACCGTATACGTATCCGTATCCGCATCCGTATCCACAAATTATCCGTATCTGACTATCCGAATCAGCAAAATTTCGGATACGAATCCGGATCCGGATGGATAATATCCGATCCGTTTGCACCCTACCCTCGCTGGAAATTGGCAAGTCATTCTACTTTTACATGTTTACTCGGATCTCATCTGGAACTGAATCGGGTCTGAACCGGAACCAACCCGGACCCTACCCGACCCGATAGCACCCCTAGACATTCCCCTCTGCTTCTCTCCTTGTCTAGAAATTGGCAAGTTAATTCCCAGCGACTTAATTTGCCCTCTTTCAAATGTGTTATTTTTCAAAAATAAAACTAAAACAAAGAAATGGAACGGCAAATATAATTGTCTCTCCGCACACAGCTTGGAAAACATCTACGTGCATTATTGACGAAAATAAAACTAAAAATAAAATATATTTCAGAAATTAATTTCTAAGATGGATGAATGAATAAAAATTAACATTTTTGCAAGCATGACATTTTGAAAGCAAGCAATTCCCTTTTAAAAAATATTTACAAATGCTACCATTTACTCTTCTTATCTCAACACCCAATTTTACAAGGGACACCAAATAGGCCTATCCGGATCATTAAATAAGATTTATAAGTTACTCGTTCATTAAATGATTGAAGAAGAATAGAAGATCATGCTTCTGTGATAGTTTAAAAAAATAATAATAATAAATGAAGAAGATGAAGAGAGACTTGATCAGTTCTTCCCGCTTCCCGGTAACTTCCCCTCTCTTATTATATCGGATATGATACTAACAAACTATTTTTTATTTGAACACAACAACTTTAATTTTTTAATTTTATAGACATTTTTGTCCCTCCATGTATATATCTTTCAATTGCCATTTTAGTTCCCCGGAGATTATGAAATCTTCTAGCATAAAGACCATTTATTAGTTACTATAAATTCTTCATTATTAAATCTTTATCTAATTTGAATATATTTAGTGTAGTATAAGAAGTATAAAAGTAAATGAGTGAGGCTACGGTACTATGCATAGCACGGTTTGGTCTGTGCTACAGCTCAATATTTGAGTTTTCAAAATTCTAACGGTCGATCCGAACCGTTCAACATGATTATAAAATGAATATGTACTTGCAAACCAAATTTTACATTTTTTTGAATTTTTTTACTATTTTTTAGATAGGTATTGATCTGAAAATTCTGGACCATCCAAAAACAGTGATTTTCTACCTATCTAAAAAAATAGTAAAAATAATCGAAAAAATGTAAAATTTGGTTTGCAAGCACATATTCATTTTATAATCATGTTGAATGGTTTGGATCGACCGTTAGGATTTTGAAAACTCAAATATTGAGCCGTAGCACGGACCAATTCGTGCTATGCATAGTACCGTAGCCTCACTCAAAGTAAATTTAACTATATTATCATTTTGTTTAGCAAATTCAACATGATTAATTTATTCTTATTGTGTTATTAAAGCATAGAAAAATTCAAAATAACACCAATTAAAAAAAACTGCAATAAAAGTATAAGATTATTATTGAAATGAAGCTTTTTTGTTTCAAAATAATGTTGAGAGAAGTCATGAGATGGACTATTTTATTTATTAATTTATGTTGAGATAAAAAATTGGTTATTTCTAGTGTACACATTATTTATTTATTTTATACGTAATTTTTATATTACCTTGTAGCATTTATGTTTAGATTAATTTTTGAAAACTCTCCATTGTTTTTTTAATATGGTCATATATTCTATTATTATGTAATTTAATAATAGATCTTAATCTTATTTCCAAAAATCAAGACAAATTTTTAATTGCTATCATATACAAATGGTTAAGATTACTTTTAGTCCAAATAAGAAATCACATAAGATACATGTTAATTTTAATGAATTAAATCAGTGAGAAAATAAAGATAAACAATTATGGATGAAAGAAGTTGCCGAAGAAAACAATTAAAGAATGACCAAATTGTATACGGATCATCAAGATATTATTTCCTCAATAGATGGTTGCTTAGTATATTATTGTAGCTATACTTTTGAGTTTTAAAAAAAAAAGATCAAACATTCCCTGCAGGTTCTTGATTCTTGAAGATTTCATTAGGCGTTTTAATTATGGAAATAAGATAAATAAGTAATGACCATCAATATAAAGAAAGTGTATTTTAATAAAGATATGACATTTAGAGAGTTGTTAAGCAAGGACAAATTTGTCCATACAAGTAAAATATTGAATTTGTTGTGTTAATAAAAACATTGGTTGTGTTAATACCCATTATATCGAATATATTTTTTAAGTAAAAAGGGAAATTGACCGGGAAATTCGGTTTACGCCTCCGGCGCTCCAGGACTAGGAGTCAGTACCCGGGGTTTAGTATAAGAGCTCCCCTGAAGTAACTTAAATTTTGAGTTTAGATCTGAACCGTCCGATTAGAATCCGAGCCAATCCAGTCCGAGGTGGATGCACGGGTATGCTTTAATATTCGTGCCGAAACAGATTAGACGGTCCATATTCAAACTCAATCTTTAAGGTACCATAGGCTGGTATTATGTTAATGGACCGGGAATGGGCCGGATCCAGGGAATTGTTTTGAGATTTCATCTTTTATATATATTAATCTTGGAAGGAGGGGCTGCTGTATCGCTACAGTACTGATACAGTAACTCCATATCTCTCTTCCGTCTGATCTATATCGCACGGTTCGTACCAAATCTCTGTTGTTCCATCGACACCTGTTATTCATCGTCACCTGTTATTCATCGTCACCGCCTAAACCTTTCTAAACCATTATGTTTTCACACCATTTCTCTGCCTCGCTCCTCGCTCCTCTCTCAATCCGCTTAGGCGCCTACGCTATCTCTCCTCCTTCCGCCGTCTTCCTCCCCTCCTCCTCTCCCCGATGAACCCTTCGCCCCATCTCCAATTTCGAATCTCAGTCTTTCTGTCTCTCATCCTGCTAGATCCTCTCTTGCGATTGCTTTATCCGTCAACGATCTCCTTCATACACCTCTTTCCTCTACGCTCTTTTCCTTTCTGCTCCCTCTCTCTCACTCCGCTGTTTTGCCGCAGAGCACACTCTTACACGATGTAGGCGTCTCGGCATTCGTTCCAGGATTTGCTCTTGGCCTCCGTTTCTGGGAGGAGCTCGCTAAGATACGTCTCTTTGAACAGGTAAATAAGCGATTTTGATACCTTGATTGAATTTATTTGGAGTTTTGTGTCCTGAGCTAAATCAGGGATTTATTTGGAGTTATCTTGGTATAGATTAGGAAGATGGCGAGGAGGCTCCAATGGATTCACCTTCTTCTCTGCTTCTTCGAGAGGATGATCCCAAATTTTCCCGAGGTAATTTGATGCTACGATATTTTCTTTGACGGAGTTAATAATTTCTGTGATTTCTAACAAAGTTTGAGCAGCTTTTTTTCTTTTAAATTTTCTCTTCTATTTTTCTTCTAAACGTTCTGTTATACTTTTTTTTTACTAGTTATGCCTTTAGATGGCTGAGAACACATGCCAGACAATACTTCCATCTCCGTTAAAGTTCACAACAAATTTGGGCATTGTCGGCCATGGTATGTTATTAACTGATTAACTGATCTTGTCTTTTAGTTTTATGGTGAAGAATTAATACCCTACTTATTTCTTTGGATTGACTAAATAAGAAAATGGTCACATTGAATGTGAATTTATGTGTACCTAATAATTTAGTTTTTCTTTGGGTTTGATGTTTTTATTAATAAAAAGGAAAATTTAAATATGAGTTATTATATGTTTTGATCATTAAGGGTACACTGAAGAGAAACTTTATTGTAAAAAATATTTTCTCATGCAGAAGGTTATGGTTAATGGATCATTGCTCAAAATATTAGGATTCTGATGTTGTACCAGTCATATCTTCATGGTTTAGTGCATGGGTATAGGCATAGTAACAACTGATTAGTTGGAACAACATCCTTGATTATCGTTGAAGATAAATGGTATATTTATTGTTATTTGACTTAATTTACAAAATAAATTGGACAAATTTGCACTGAATTATATATCAACTTTATATTTGGCAATTTGGGCGCTAACATTTTGCCCGGTTGTGTTACAATAGGTATCAAACTAGCACCTCAGAGAGACACTTTCATGGCCGCATTTAAGATCAACAATGAAGTATGGATGTCTGCATCATTGCTGCCAAATGAGCTTGTTGTTGCAGGACAGGTACTTGGCAAATTTTAGGATAATAGTGTTTACCATCCAATAAAACTTTAGGATACCTAACCCCGTGTCTATTCAAATTCGCATCCTCTGATATATCTCATATTTTAAATCTGAATCGTTCAAATACGTTCTGCACTAATCTCAAAGTGCACTATCTCCGAATAGGCACCGGACAAGTCGGTCACGCAAAATATGAGATATCTCAGAGGATACGCTACGATACGCTACGCACGAGATACATACAATGTAGAATAAGATATCTGTACCATTCGTTTTAACCTTGCTCGAATCTTAAAGTACACTTGCTTGGTCCTCAAAAAGTTCGATCGGCTGAGATTAAAATATTCTTCCGACTCTGTACCGATTCCGATGGCTACTCCGCCATGGACCCAAACCCAAACCCAAACCCAACGCCCAACCCAGAGGAGACACATAGACCTAGACATGGCGATGGATCTCTCTCTCTCTCTCTCTTTCCTCTTACTCGTCGCGTCCGCCCTTAAACTCTTCCTTTCCGTCTATCCGCCTTTTTGGCGTACCGCTCCGTGGCTTCAGGTTAGTTTTCTGAGATACTGAGTTTGAATATATCTTTGTTTTTTTGCTGATAAGTTTTATTTATCTGACTTGCAGGTAATGTTGAAGGAAATGGACTTCTTTGAGCTTGAAATAAGTGCTTTCTCAACAAAATGTTACCTTTTGTATCTTTAATTTGTATTTCTCATTTTCCTATTTGGAAAGTTCTTTTAGTGAATCAAATCGAGCTATTAATTGTGAATTTATGCTCCAATTAAGATGAAATTTAACCATAATCAATAGTAGTTGACCATGCAGTTCAGCCACAATCAGGCTTCACTTCTCCTTCACTTAGCACCGGTCAGTCTCCTTTTACCTCAATTGCAACTAAAAACCAAGCAAGCCCAAAGACAAACTAAAATACATATAATTAAGTTAAATTATGGAGGGCTCTGTCTTTTTTTCTTGTCAAATTGGTTGTAAAACACTGCAGTCCATACTTAACCTAGCACACCAATAAAAATGTGAAGTTAAGGGTTTAGAGTTTAGGGTTTAGGGTTTAGGTCAGGTCAGGCCATGATGCTTTCGAAGTCTGTATGGGAACAACATGTGGGCCCTCTCATGTGATGGGTTGGAAGGTTTATTTTTGTCCTTTTACTGGGCTATATTTTTAATTTTAGGCAAACCTTTTGTTTTCAGTCCTGTCAATTGCATGATTTAGCCTTACCAATTAAGAATATAGCCAGTTGTTAGGTTTTCTGTGGAAGTTCTGCACGTATACATTTTCTATAAATCTTGATATTTTAATTGTAGATATGCCCAAATATTTGGAGTCATTGCAAATGACTTCATGAACAAAAGTTATGATAGTAAAAAATTGGATAACTAAGCTGCCTCTGACCTTTTTGTATTGACTAATTAAAAGTCCACTTTAATTTGAACTTTATGAAGTATAAGCTCAGAAATCAACACACACACACACACACACACAACTTGTCTGATTTTAGCTCAATCGAATGAAGGAGATACAATATAAAGGTTCTTGCACTATGATGCACTAAGGTGAATGTTATTTGTAAATAACAAATTTGGTATCAGGTCTAAATTCTAGAAGGAAGATATGTTAACTGTAAAGAATAAGCGAGAGAAAAGGTGAACACGATGAGGAAGGGAAAAGAAACAGGTGTCGACAGCGCGCAGAGAGAGCTCGCATGTGTCAGCACAGCGAAGAGAGAGATATATGCATGATGGACCGTCAGATATGGTGAGCTATTATTTACTCTATCTCTACACCCAATTTTACAAAAGACACCAAATAGGCCAATCCGGAGTTTGTTGATCCTCAATTATGGAACTCAACGATTTAATTTGAACCAACTTTAATATTCTGAAAATCATTTATTCACCTTTTTTATTCCAACTATGGTGGCATGACAATAAGCAACCTGAACTTTGCAAGGTTAGAATACTCGCCTGTAGTTTTTATGTTAGACTTGCAATATCTCAGAGTGGTTATAGTTTGGGAGCTGAACAGAGCCAGTACCACTGTACCAGTACGTAATGGTACAATTCCAGTACCTACTTATAAGTACTTATATTGTATAGGTACTATAAGATGAACAAATTGTACTAGTTGATATTTGTTCCAGGCCTGACTGATATTGGTAGTGGTACTGAAAGGTACATGCTGATGCAAATCTGGTGCCTTCTGCGATGTACTGGTACTGAAACCAGGATATATGGCCATTCTTTTTCATATTCGTTTGTTAATAAATTTTGATTTCTGATTTTATGGATGGTAATATTCATTTTCCTCTCCTCTCTTCCATAATTTTTTAAGATACTTTGTATGAAGTCGGAATCTGACCAAGGCTGGGAGTCTATACTTTGTATTAATTCTGGCTGTTTATATCTTGATTTTAAATAACATTTTATTTTTTACAAAGTGTCTTGTTCGGTTTATAATTTCATTCTATTCTTTGTTTCAGGTTTACATTGGATAATGAAGTCAAATTTTTGAACCCAAATCTACAAACCAAGTTATTTTGTTATCCAATTAATAACAACATAAGTTTGGTATCACCCTTGGAAGAAGATTTCCATGCCTGACCCACCTGATAAAAAATTATACCCGACCTGCCTGGCCTAATCTGATAGGCCTAGGAATCTATGCCTGGCCTGCCCATGGGCTTTTCCTCCATACCCGCGCCTGCCTGCCGATACTCATGGGCTGCCTTACTCGACCCGGCCTGGCCATGCCTAACCCAACCAACAACAATTTATGCATCAAAACAACAAGCATCATTTAGCACAACGAAACATCAAAACAACAACAATGAAATGTAATTTAGCACAACAAATAACATAGTTTTAGATAATACATCCCCCACAAATTTAGATAACATAGTTTTACTTGTCCAGTTACACAAATAGTTTTTAGATAACATAGTTTTAGATGTCCAGTTACACAATAGTATTTAGAACTTAAGCAACAAGCACTCTTTGCCTAGTACTTCTCTTGCTCCGATCTGCTACCTACACGTGTGCAATGGATGAGCTCTGGTTAGTTGCGTTTCAACCATATTTTAATATCATGCATGAAAACTTGACCAATGTGCATGAGTAAATAAAAAACAAAAGAAGCAAAAGAGAGAGAACATAAGCTAATAATCAAATCAGGCATGAAAACTTGACCAATGCATATCAATCAAGAAGTGAATCAAATCAGGCACGACAACTCTACTCTATCAAATATCTGTTCCAAGAGATAACAAAGCAATTCACACCGTAAATAAATAACAAAAGCAATAATAGAGATAACATAAGCTCTATTGCCCCTGCCTATTTTCCAGGCCTTGGTACCACCATTACAGATCTCTGAATCATCTCTTCGAGAGCGGCTAAGAGAGTGAGAGAGAGGTTTTCGGTAGTGAGTCAGAGAGTGGCTAAGAGAGAGAGTTGTTAGTCAGAGAAAGGCCCAATGGGCTGTCTGTGGGCTTTAGTATAAGCCCAGATATGACCTGGTCTGTCTATCGGCCCAGTCTTAGGCCGGACCGGATGGGTACAACTGGGCCGTCGGGCTGAATGACTGACAAAGCAAAAAGACCAAGAGTGAAGAGTCTTTGAGTCTTCGCTGTTGCTTGTTTGGTAGTGATAAAGGGAATTTCCCTCTCATTTGTTTAAAAAAAAAGGAAATTTGCTGGGAAATTCCCGGGGAGATGGCAGATGGCACATGGCACATGTCTTATAAAAGATTGGCGATAAATCCCAACAAAAACAAAAGCAGCCGCGCCGTTCCTATCTCATCTCCTTATGTCAGTTCCACTACTCTTCTCTTCTATCTCCTCTCTTAATTTACTCCATCTCACTCTTAATCTTTTCCTTGTATATATATATATATATAGCTTCAACTTTTTTCTGTTGTTTACTAGGAATCCCGCTTTTCTCAGGCCTAATGAAGAGATGATTCGGAGAATTGTAAGGATCAATTCCCTTTCTTATAATTGCAAACACCATATATATGCCACTTGTTTTATTGTTGTTTATCCTTGGTTTTACTTTTACTGGTGGTTTATTGCACGTCAAGAGTGAGTTTATTCTATGTTTGCTTAAGCTTAAAATTTAACTGCACAATTTTGTTTGGCTTAATTGCTTATTTGTTTGTATCAGTACTATATGTCCCTAGACCCGTTACTCTCATGCACGTCCCTACTTTAGTTTCTGAAATTGGTACGAGTCTATTGAGGTTTATGTAATGCCAATTTTATTTATTTTTAAAAGGTTAGAGAAGAGATGCATGTTAGGGAAGAGCTTGGTAAAATGTCTCACTACAATTTACCTCCTCCAAGGTGAGCTATTATTTACTCTTTATCTCAACACCCAATTTTACAAGGAACACCAAATAGGCCCAATAGAATTTTGTTGATCCTCATTTATGGCAGTCAACGATTTTATTCAATGAACACATACACCCTCATCATCAACTCTAATTTTGTGAAAATCACTTATTCACCTTTTTTATTCCAACTTTGGATTACGTAGGTTATTGGTTTTCAAATGATGCATGCCTGTAAAATTTACCACATGATTCAAGCTTTTTTTTTCCTTTTTTGCTTTTGTCTTCTGTAATTAATTATGGATTTCAAATTTCTCTAAAGGCTGCTGCCAAATCTAAACATCCAAGCTCCATACCGGCTACGGTTCATCAACAAGGTCAATGACCCCACCTTCACAACCAACCTAGTGAGAGACAATAATGGAGACCCGATAAGAATAGAAATATACGACTCCTACAATCGATCAAGAGTATCTCCTGACTGCTTTCTCTGTTCTGCCAAAGTCAGAATCACTGTGCTCAATGCTGATTTTTGGAAATACAAAGGAGTAAATTGGAGCAGAAGTGAGTTTAATCAGAGTGTGTTAAGGGAAAGGGATGGAAAGGGGCCTATTTTGATTGGTCCTAGTCTTACTATTCGGCTTGAAAATGGGGTTGGTACTTTTGGAAATATTGTCTTTAATGATAATTCAAGCTGGACAAAGAGCGGATTTCGGCTAGGGGTTATGGTTGATGTTGAAGGAGAAGAGGGTTATTTGAATGGGGAAAGAGTTCAAGAGGGTGTGAGCGAACCTTTTCGGGTAAAAGACCGCCGCGTGAAAGGTAAATAATGATTTTCATAGTGTATTGATTGTTATTCATTACAGTGTCATTGGTAACTGGCATGGTACTAGTAACACATGTTCCAAGTATCTTAGTCTATGCTTCCAGCATGTATTACCGGTATCAGCATGTAAGGTCAAAGTGGTTTGCAAATCCGAATCGGAATTGGAATTGGTCACTTGACCATGGAATCGGAATCAATCGAATCGGATCGGAAACTCGGTTTTCTTTGCAAAAGCTTCTTTTGTACTAAAAAAAATAGAAAATAATTGATAAATAAAATATTTTTTACCCCAAAAAAAAATATTCTTTTGTGAAATCCTTGGTAAATGGATGGGTCCAATGGGGACCTAAATGGAGAGAAGGAAAAGGTGGAGCAAAATTGAGTTCAATGGGCACTGCTGCTGCGTATAGAAAACGCTGTTTGTCTCATTCAATGGCTAATCTGATAATCTCTCCATATTTATTTATTTGTAAGCTAGGACCGACAGGAAATAAAGATGTTGGGGGGAGAGAGAAACAGTGAAGGGCTCAACTTGACTCGGTCCACAGTGGAAGAATCGGTGAAGAATCGCTTGAATCGGCCGGTTCAACACTGTTCAACCCGGTTTTTTCATGAAAACACGGTTCGGTCCGATTCCGGTCTGACTCGGTTGAGTTTGCAGACCATGCCATCAGACATTAAAATCCAATTTGCATTTGACGACTAAAAATCACAAACAGAGAGATTTTAGTGCCACTACATATGTGTTAAGTTGGTAAATTAAATCCTTGTATTTTTTTATATATACTTGCTGATTTGATGCTATTTATTCTGTAGCGTCTCAAAAACCGGATCTGCTAAAGCTGACACACAGCATACAATGTATCAAGAAAATTGGAAAAGATCGTGCTTCTCTCCTCCAAAAGAAAGATATCAACACGGTGGAGGACTTTCTCAAATTGTATTGCAATGATGAAGCTGCACTTCGCGAGGTTAGATTACACGCCTGTAGTTTTTGTGTTACACTTGCAAATCTGAGAAGTGGTTCTAGTACTGGGAGCTGAACAGAGCCCGTACCAGTACGTAATGGTGGTACAATTCCAGTGCCCACTTAAAAGTACTTTATATTGCATAGGTACAATAAGGTGAACGAGTTATACTAGTTCATATTTGTTCCAGGCCTGATTGATATGGGTAGTGGTAGTCAAAGGTACATGCTGATGCAGATCTGGTGTCTACCGCATTATACTGGTACCGAAACCAGGATTTATGATTATGATCATTCTTTTTTCGTATTCGTATGTTAATAAATATTGCTTTCTGATTTCATGGATGGTGATACTTATTTTCCTCTCTTCTCTCTTTTATATTTTTTAGATACTTTGTATTAAGTCAGAATCTGACAAAGGCTGGATGTCTATGGTTGAGCATGCGACGCAGTGTGCCGATGAATTTCACACTAAATGCAATGCTTTGAACAACAGTAGTCAGCCTCGGCAGGTGCGTTCATTATATCTTTATTTCATTTGCCAGATTTTACCATCGTTTCTGGCAGATTATATCTTGATTTTATTCTTTACAAAGTGTCTTATTTGGTTTATAATTTCAATTTTATGTAATTGATACGAGTCTATTGAGGTTTATGTAATTCCAATTTTATTTTAATTTAACAGGTTATAGACGAGATCCAGGCTAGGGAAGAACTTGGTATAATGTCTCACTACAACAATTTACCTCCTCCAAGGTGAGCTATTATTTACTCTTTATCTCAACACCCAATTTTACAAGAAACACCAAATAGGCCTATCAGGATCGAGTTTGTTGATCCTAATTTATGGCAGTCAATGATTTTATTCAATCAACACACCCTCATCATCAACTCTAATTTTGTGAAAATCACTGCTTTCACCTTTTTTATTCCAACCTTGGATGGAGTAGCTTATTGGTTTCACAAAGTTGCCTGTAAAAAGTAAAAACTACCACATAATTCAAGTTTTGTTTTTTTCCTTTTTGCTTTTGTCTCTTGTAAGTAATTATGGATTTCAAATTTCTCTTAAAGGCTGCTGCCAGATCAAAACATCCAAGCTCGATACCAGCTACAGTTCATCAACAAGGTCCAAGACCCAACCTACACAACCGACCTAGTGAGAGACGAGATTGGAGTCCCATAAGAGTAGAAATATACGACTCCTACACTCAATCAAGAGTATCTCCTGACTGCTTTCTTTCTTCTGCCAAAGTCATAATCATTGTGCTTGATGCTGATTTTTGGAAAAACAGAGTAAATTGGAGCAGAAGTGAGTTTGTTCAGAACATGTTTAGGGGAAGGGAAGGAAAGGGGCCTATTTTGATCGGTCATAGTCTTACTATTCGGCTTGAAAATGGGGTTGGTACTTTTGGAAATATTGTTTTTAATGATAATTCAAGCTGGACGAAGTGTGGATTTCGGCTAGGTGTTATGGTTGAGGTTGATGGAGAAGAGGGTTATTATTTAACTGGGGAGAGAGTTCAAGAGGGTGTGAGCGAACCTTTTCGAGTAACAGACAGGCGAACGGAAGGTAAAGACTGATTTTCATTGTGTATTGATCATTAATCATTGTATTGTCGTTTGTAATTGGCATGGTACTAGTAAGAGATGTTCCAACTATCTTAGTCTATGCTCCTAGCATGTTTTACCAGTATGTGTTAAGTTGGTAACTGGCATGGCACTAGTAAGAGATGTTCCAACCATAGAAGGAAAAATTGGAATCGGAATTGGGACCGGCACCGTCCGATTCCAACTCGGATCAAAAAAATTGGTCGGAATAGGCCGAATTGGATCGGAAAATCGGACCTTTTTGTCAGAAGCTTGTTTTACATTGTAAAAATAGGAAAAAATTGATAAAAAATTTAGAAAAATTATTACAATCAAATAATCCACTAATACAATATAATACAAACATTACAACTAAAAACACACTTTTTCACTCTCAGAAATTCTCATGGACTAATAGATTGGTACAAATTGAAACTAAAGTAGGGACGTGCATGAGAGTAATACAAACAAATTAATAAGCAATTAAGCCAAATAAAATTTAATGTTTGATGTTCAAAACGTCGACCTATGTAAGACTCGTTTTTATAAAAAGTCTTCGACCTAACAAGAGTGTTCCGCAAGACTCGTTTTTACAAAAAGTCTGCGACCGCAGCTGGGGGTCTGAACGGGGATGAAATATATTGGCTGCAAACATTTTAATACCTATATATATATAGAGAGAGAGGAGGGTTCAAATACATCATGATTTTGTGCTTCAATATGCTCCACATTCTTTATCTCTGTTTTCAAAGTCCAAATAGTAGATCCGAACTGCTCAACATGATCTTCATAATAAAATATGCTTAGAGACCAAATTTTATATTTTTTAGAAATTTTTTACTATTTTTTTACATAGGTACAATATCACTTTTCCGGATGGTCCAGAATCTCCTTAAAATAATGATTTTGTATCTATCTAAAAAATAGTAAAAAAATTCTAAAGAATATAAAAGTTGGTCTCCAAGTATATGTTATTATGAAGATCATGTTGAGCGGTTCAGACCGACTGTTCGGACTTTGGAAAGGGGGATAAATAATGTGCAGCATATTGGCTAAATTTTTTCCAAAAACACTTTGGTCGAAGTATTTACAGATCATATTTTAATGTTTGATGTTTAAAACGTTGACCTAACTCGTTTAATAAATAAGTTATAATAAATATTTAGAATACTAATTTTTATTATTTTGAAATTTTTTAACTATTTTTTATAAGTTTTGAAAGATAGTATATTCTGTAAGATCATAAAAGTTTTTATTTTTAGAATTTTTGAAAATCACTGTCAAGAAAAAAGTGAACAAACAAAAACTGTATCGGGTCGGATCCTGCATGTCGGGTCCAGTCAAAGGTGAACCGTCGAAGTCAAAGCATCCGTTCTATAAGTTTTACAAAAATGACGTTGGAAAGTTAAAATATTTTAAGTTGTTTCAGTTTTAATTTGTCGTATGTGAAATAATGAAAAAATGGATACTGATATATATATATAGAGAATGGCTAATATACAAACGTTTGTTCCTGGACTCAGGAACAAACAATTCGGTTCTCTGATTTTTAAAGTCCAAACAGTCAATGCAAACCATTCGATATTCAATCTATATTAAAATGTGCTTGGATACTAAATTTTACATTTTTTGGAATTTTTTTTACTATTTATTAAGCTGGTTTGAAAACCGCTGTTTTTCAATGCTGCAGAAATTTAATAAAAACAATAGTTTTCAAACCATCTTAATTAAATAGTAAAAAAATTTCAAAAAATATAAAATTTAGTCTCCAAGCACATTTTAATATAGATTGAATATCTAACGGTTTGGATCGACTTTTTGGACTTTGAAAATTAGAGAACCGAACCGTTTGTTCCTGAGTCCAGGAACAAATGTTTGTATATTAGCCATTCTATATATATATGAGGAGGGTTCAAATGCCTCTATTTTTCATGCCTCCACCATGCCTCCACTTTTAAAAACTTTAATAACTCAAAATTTAAAACTTAAAAGTCAAAATAAAACCGTTGGATATGATCTACATCATTTTATCTATGTGCTCATAAAAAATTATCACATTTTGATTTTGTTTTTATGTGAATCAATAAGTTGAAAAATCAACGTCTAGAAATTATCCACATTAGTGCGTTTTTTACAAGCTCTTGATGACAACCAAAACAAAATTGAAATGTCATAATTTTTTACACGTGCATAGATAAAATGATTTAGATCATATCCAACGGTTTTATTTTGATTTTTAAGTTTTAAATTTTGAGTTATTAAAGTTTTCAAAAATGGAGGTATAGTGGAGGCATGAAAAATGGAGGCATTTGAACCCTCCTCATCTTGTTCTCCATATTAATATGGTCACATATGCTTTGCAAAAAATGTGGTTTACTTTGCAAAGTAAACAGTCTGGACCATATACTTTGCAAAAAAATATGAAGTAAACGGGGGGTTTACTTTGCAAAGCACTGTAGCCTTACTCTATATATATATATATATAGTGCTTGGCTATTATGCTTATATAAGCATATGCCTACATATGCTTAAATAAGCATTTTTGCGTTTCCAATGTTCAAATGGTCAATCCGACCGTTCATCTTGTTCTCCATATTAATATGTGCTTGGAGACCAAATTTTACATTTTTCTGAATTTTTTTAGTATTTATTAAGCCACTTTGAAAATTGCTGATCATATGGTCCAGAATTTTGGAAACACTGTTTTTACTGTTCACCCAGATCAGCAATTTTCAAAGTGGCTTAATAAATAGTAAAAAAATTCAGAAAAATGTAAAATTTGGTCTCCAAGCACATATTAATATGGAGAACAAGATGAACAGTCGGATCAACCATTTGAACATTGGAAACGCAAAAATGAGTTATAAGCATATGTGGGCATATGCTTATATAAGCATAGTAGCCAGCCCCTATATATATATATATATATATAGGAATTGGCTAGCATGCTACGCGTAGCTAACTCCAAAATCTGCGACGGTATTTTCCATCGTCGGATTGCTTTAAAATTCGTGCATATGATGGAGCGCTGATTCAAGTTCACGGAGATGGAAAAATTGAAATCGCGCTCTGTCTCTCTCCGTTAATGTTCATCTAATCCTTCTCCTCTCCCGACCAAATAATTTCGCCAACCCTCGCTAGGGTTTTGCCCGGCCTCCTCTCCGTCGCACCCCTCCTCCCCGCCTGCTCTCCTCTACAATCGCTGCGCCATGCCCTCTCTCCGCTGGTGGTGTTCTCCTCTCGCGTGCCGGCCTCTCTCCGCTGCCATAATCAGAGCTGATTGACGCCAGGCGATGCAGGCAGAGCAGATCGCTGAAAGAGCGAAAATTGGTGGTGAACCAATCAAGTAAATGTTGCTTCTTCTTTTTTGTTTTGCCAATCCCAAATTGTTTCGAACAGTTATGTCGATTGACCATGGACATCCAGATGGAACCTTGATTTTGAGTAGTTTTCAACTCAGGATAAGTGATAACTGCTAAAGGTCTTACCAGAAAACCTGTATTTAAAGCTTCTCAGCCAGAATTACCATCCTTATTTTGATTTTTCTTCTCTCCTTTTGAGCAGTTGAGTGAAGCTGCCCCAAATCTTTCGCTAAAGGGGACTCCTTATTGGATGGCACCTGAGGTAAATCTTTTCTTATTTTTAACTTCCTATAAATTTTCTGATGATTTTTAGTTTTGGTAGTCATTCTTTGTTGATCTGGGGTGCAGGTGCTACAGGCAACATTTGTGAAGGATAATGGGGGGTATGACTTGGCAGTGGATATATGGAGCTTGGGTTGTACCCTTATTGAAATGTTTACGGGCAAACCTCCTTGGAGTGGCCTTGAAGGGGTATGATATTCTTTTCCACTTTAATTTTGTGCATAAAACTACATATTGTTTCTAACAGAAAATTTGGATTTTGTAAATGCGATATTGAGTTCCCAACTAAGAGTACTGTTGCATCTAAAGCTGTAATTGAACCTGATTGTAGCCTGAGATTGGTTGCTAATTGTTGGTTGCTAATTGTTTAATTTAATTTCATCCAATTTCACATCATTTGCTAGTTTTATGTGAGTTCTATATAATCCTGGACTGAAGCTTACATGGACCCTTTTTTTTACAGCCAGCAGCTATGTTTAAAGTATTGCACAAGACTCCACCAATTCCAGACTCTCTATCATCAGAGGGAAGGGATTTCCTCCAGAAATGCTTTAGGAGAAATCCAGCGGAGAGGCCCACTGCAGCTGTTCTGCTGGAACACCCCTTTATCCGCAATGCTAGTTACTACAATGCCCATGGTGCAATTTCGCCCGCCATCTCTGCAATGAAGATATCTGTATGCGTTCACGTCTCCTACTCGATTTACTTTTGTCAGATGTTTTTAGTTTTTTACAATACTGAAAAAAGGCATCCTTCTTTGTTAGCAAAGGAAATCAGCTTTTCATCAATAAATATGGGAATAAGAAAAGTAGTGGTTATTGATTTTAATGTCCTTGGTTAATTTCATGAATCATGATGAAGCTCACAACCCATGTAGGTAGTTGCTCTGCAGTTTTACGAACATGTATTTTGTTCAAGCATTAGTTAAGAATTTATGAGTTTTTTTATTAATTATTTCATTTTCTTATGTTTTTTTTTTCCTCCTGGGACAGGATACAACCTACAGTCCAAAGGAAAGGAGGCCCTCCAAGAGTGACCCGTGCGTGAAGGGAAACGTACGTGACACACTTGTACCCAAAATCACTAGAGCCCTGCGCTTCTCACACCCGACCGCACTCCAATCCTGACATACCTTATAACTTCTCACCTCAGCACCCATCATATGTCCCATCAACAAATACACATACAAATTCAAGTCCTGTGAATGGCATTCACGTCTCTTTTTTGTTGTTTTTGTTCTCTGAGGGAAATCATTCAATATAGCAGTTGTGTTGTAACTCCAATATTATTTGTTGCAACTAAATAAATAAAAAAATTAAATGTTCGTGCTTGAATTAAAATCAGTGATTGAGGTCTGTGTGTGATATTTGAGGTAAATATTTGAAATTTGCGGGAAACAATGTTTAATTCAAGAAGCATCTTTAATTGCAACTATCTCAGTTCTTTGAATTATCCCGTGTATGATTAAATTTATTTCAATGTGACAGCTATTTGTATGTTTGAATCAGGCTTAACTAAAGGGGAGTGCTATTCTCAGGTGAATTATTACAAAATTAACTGCTCAGAGGAATTATTTCTAAATACCGGTTGTACCTTTCCACTTCCTCTCACTCTTAAATGTCTTAATTAATACAAAAGTTAAATAAAGAAAGGTCCTTCGGAGATAAAAAGAAATATGTTCCAAACTCATATCTCCTTTCTCCCTTCTCGTATCTTTCATATTTCCTTTCTCCCCTTCGTGTATCTCCTTTCTCCTTAATCTCTTCAACCTGTATGCACAGAAAAAAATAGAAATAAATGAAATTGTAGAATTAATCTGAGTTGTTACGGGTAAAGAGTTGTTAGTTTTATACATTAGAGCTTATATATTAGGGTAATGTGACCCAAATACTTATAAATTTTGCAACATATAGGCAATAACGTATAGTATTTGAAATGATATTGTTTTCTTAAGAAAAAAATAGTTGCATTATATCATTGTGAACAATTGATACTGGTAAATTTAAGTGTCAGCAAAATTAGTAGTGAATAATCTCTGAACATTAAGATAGGAGTCTGAATAGTAAGCACTTGTTGGTAATATTGTAATTTAACTAAAAGATCCATAAAATTCATCTTGTTATATATTAATACATCCATCACCATATGAGCAATCTAAGTAGTATAACAAAATAAGAGAGCTCTATCAAAATACACAAGTAATTTCTATAGGTAAATTTCGCTGGAGGTCACTAAACTTTGTCCTTTGTCACGAATTGGTCACTCAACTTTGATTTGTCCCTCCATAGCCACTGAACTTTTATTTTGTCCCAATCAAGTCACCTTATAACTTTTCCATCCAAAATATTAACGGAATATAACTTTTCCGTTAATATTTTGGACGGAATGAGCATATTCTGTTAAATTTTTGGATGGAATGAGCATATTCCGTTATATTTTGGATGAAAAAGTTATTGGGTGACTTGATTGGGACAAAATGAAAGTTCAGTGGCTATGGAGGGACAAATCAAAGTTGAGTGACCAATTCGTGACAAAGGACAAAGTTTAGTGACCTCCAGCGAAATTTACCCAATTTCTATCTATCAAAATGCACAAGTAATTCCTATTAGCCATATCAAAATGCACAAGTAATTTCTATCTATCAAAATGCACAAGTGATTCAAGTATCATCATCTTCATCTCGTTTTCTCTTTCCATTAGCCATATCTTGCTTGCGCTACAAATACAAAAATTACATTCATGTAATAAAAATTAAAAAACAGAAAAATTATACAAGAGGGATGACATACCTTAGGACAACTTCGAAAATTGTGGCCCCCTTTCTCATTGCAGTAGCTACAAGTGCGTCTTTTGGGAGCATCCTTTTCTAACACCGGTTTCAGCCTTTTCGGCTTTCTCTTCCTTCCCTTGCATTGTGACATCGGTGGATCGATGTACTCTTCAGCCGGTAAGGGAATCGAAGTCTGTTGCTCTAAAACCTCTTCTGGTGCACTCCATTTTAAGGGAATCAAAGTCAAAATTTTGTCCTTCAGCTCATCAAGACTAACATCCGCACATTTGAATGCTTCTACAGATTTTGTAGCCAAATTCACAAGTTGTACCACTTTGGGGTATAACGTGGCATGCCGCATAGATTGTAGCTCGGTAGATTCTCCCATACCTGTACTTCTTTCACGGATTGACATTTTTACACTTTCATTAGTCCTTTGGTCCAGCGCTTGAGAACGTATTTGCAAGGTAAGTGTTCAATCCCGACATGTTGTATCACCTTGATGGCATGCGCACATAAGATCCCAGTAAATTCGAAACCTTTGCAACTACATAACACAGTCTCATCAGCCATGTCTATGCCAACTTTATGAATTTCAGGGACCCAATTTGGAAACAAAGGGTGTTTTCTGATGTTGACCTCATAACATTTGTTTTGCTCAACCTCCACAACAGAACCATTACTACTTTGTTTCAACCTCTCCTTAAATAAAGAAAATATTTTCTTGGTATAAACCTCACGTGCATCAACCTCCATTCCATTCAAAGACCATAGCTGAGGAGTTTCATTAATTGTTCGGCAATCCTCGTCACTCTCTCTTTGCCATATCCCCTCTACCAACTTCTCAAGTTGTAAGACAAACCGATATATAGAAGTATGGTTATCCACTAACAACTTCATGACATTATTCATTCCTTCACTTCTTTGAGTTGTGGACATTTGAGCACAAAAGGTACCGCGAAAGTAGGCAGGAACCCATTCCTCTCGTTTCTCAAACATTGTTTTGAGATGACTGTTATCTTCCAATTTGTATTTTTGTATCATATTCTTCCACGAACTTTCAAAATTAGCCACTGTTAAGCTTCGGTTGATAACAGCACACAACTCCTTTCGAAAACCTTCCTTGCTGCTATAGTGGACCAACAATTGATCTCTTGCGTTCTTCATTACGTGCCATTGGCAACATCTATGGATAGTAGTTGGAAAAACAACCTTTATGGCGGCTTTCATTGAGGGGCATTGATCGGTGATTATCGAAATTGGTGCCTTGTTGAACATTGCTTGCATCCATGTCCGGAACAACCAAATGAAGTTTGTGGCTTGCTCATTTCTAAGAAGACAACAACCAAAAACAATGCTATGCCAATGGTGGTTAACCCCAATGAACAATCCAAGTGGCATGCAATATTTATTAGTGTTATATGTTGTATCAAATGTCACCACATCTCCAAACTCAGCATATGCTCGCCTCGCCCTACCATCAATCCAAAGTATGTTCTTTACAACTCCATCGTCCGCCTCTATGGCAAAGAAAAACTCGGGATCCTCCTCTTGTTTTTTCTTAAAATAAACCAAGGTTGTTTCAACATCTATACCAACCAACCTCCTGTTTTCCTCAGCTATTTGATTATTGACATCCTTCTTTGAAAAATGGAGTTTATCAATCCCACCCGCCTTTTCTCCTAAGTAGTGCCAAATTTGAGAGGTTGACACATTCAATGCTCGCATTTCTCTTACAATTAACTTCTCCTCCATAGTCATGCCTTTTAAGGATCTCAAATTTCTTCTTTTGGCCGGACTAGCAACTAAAGCATGGTTATGTTCGGCATTAAAAGTGGTCACTTTCCAAACTCCATTCTTTAGTCGTCTAAACCTAATGAAAGCCATGCAACCACTCCTTCTATTTGGGATTTCCTTTTGAGGTGTTCCCATGTTGTCCGCTTGCTTTTGTCGATCTGACAACCCTTGTTTTGAGCACACCATCCTAATTGAAGAAATCCCAACTTTTGTCTTGCCACTAGTCTGTACTCGGACACTAAATCCGAGTCTACCACCATATGAGTTGTAAAACTTCTTAGCCTCAATTTCACTAGCGAACTCCATGCCAACAAAAGGTTCGACATTCTCACCGCCTCCAACATCCGCTTCTTCCCATTCATCACCTATAACATCCTCTTCCTCAATCTCTTCCTCTCTTTCATCACTTATAACATCCTCTTCATTGATTGTACCATCTCCAAACCCGTCTTCCTCAAACTCATCAAGTCCAAACTCACCTTCCTCCAAAATAGCCATCGAAAGCCCATCTTTCTCGTTCCTCATGTTACCTAGTCAAGTAAATACAAAAATAAGAAAATGATTTGATATGTACCAATATCATACCTGCTCTCCTATCTACCCAAATTGTACAAGTGCAATGTGAAACTTAAATGCATACTCTCATTTATAAAATAGGTTAGGTTTTTATAGTACTACAGAAAGGTATCAATATAGAAAAATAAAATAAGCACTTCAAAATACAAGCATAATACAGTGAAGAAGCACCACATTTAAATAGACTGCTACTAGTTTAGTGAAGGTTAATTCTGGTTGATTTTACCTGACTGGTACGATGGTACCAGTTTAGTGAAGAACCATCCCATTTAAATAGATTGCTACTACTTAATAAAATAGAGAAGGTTTTTTTTACCGGTATTGAAGCTAGGTTTGTTGCTAGTGCTTCAATTGCCTCCGAGTACTCATTCAATGCAAACTAGCTTAGATGCGAGAGCTGGTTGGTACACTAAACTCGGCATTTACATCATTATGAGAAGAAGGAACATATATTTTTGCAACACAGTTTCAAGCAAAAAGGGCAAGCATAACCATTGGTCAATTTCAGTTATAATGCCATAGCAAATTTCTTTTTTATTAATAATACTGAAATAGTAAAATTGTCAATATAAATGTCATTTAAACAATGAAGACCCAAAATTTAATCAAATTTGCAAACTAAAACGCTGCAATTTTTATATGGCAACCCAACGCCAAACAGTAATCCCAAAGAGAGGACAAAGACTCTGGAAGTCTAATGATGATATCTTATCAAGCTAATAGGAAAATTAATCTAATTTTCTCATTTATAATTCAGCTGTCAGTGCTAGATGAGAAAAGCCAAAAAAAAATAAAAAATTGCTATAGATATAAGAGATACTGGGCACTTATGTAAATACTGTAAAATGTTGGGTTTACTTTGCTGAAAAACAGCTATTTTAAAAGATAATTCTAACACTTCTTGATAAGATACTATTGCTTTTACACCTTCTGTGGTAATAAGAGGATAATGCACACAATAATATCACATGTTCAAATCTGAAAGAATAATAGTTGTGATATTCGATTGCTAAAAGTAACACATTCAAAGTTTAAACCTAACCATCAGCATGAGAAGAGGTTTGATGTAGCTTCAGATTTAATCTAAGCGGATTGAGAAAATATATACCTCAAAGATCATGTCTTTCATTACATTCTCATAGAAAGGCAATGCTTGCTTTAGTCTTCCCCGGTCCATCAAATCGTTGCCTTCTCTCAAAGACTTGATAAACGAAAAAGGATAAAGAAAATCTAATCAACTGAAACAGAAGCTAAACATAAACTTGATAATTGCCAAAAATTCATGTCTGTTTAAATATAATATAAAAGAAATATTGTCCCAGTGAGGAAAAAAACTAGTATCCTTGCAGTGTTTTAGACATATTTGCAAAATGCCCCTGTATTGTCACAAGTTGCAAGAAAGTTCCTGTCTTCCAAATTTGCAAATAATCCATACACTATAGTACATTGAAAAAAATAAATACTGTAAGTTCAAAGCTGTTATTATTTTGTTTTGCTAATGTACTTACTGTAAATGAAATAATTATTGTCAAAATAACTAATCTGTTGTTTTACAATTCCTTTACAATAATACCTTCTGACATTCAGCTATGAGTTTTGGATCAACATCCAATCCCGCCTTACTTCTATAGGCAGCGATCAGCCCTCAAGACCAAGTACACGGTTTTAATTTTCAATCAGACCAAGTATGCGATTACCTGTGCGAAACCCAATCAATTCTGAAATGTGCGCAATAGATTCAATTTCTAGGCTCAGATACATTTTTCGATTCTAAATTTTTTTTCAAGCATAGAGATAGCAAGAGAGGGAGAGAATCAGAGAGACTTACATGTAATTTTTAATTCCTTTCCTTTGGTAGAAACTAGTTGATTTGTTTAAACAGTGTCTTTCCTTTGGTAGCGGAGAGAGGGCACAGGTTTCGGCACGGAGAGGACGGGATGACAGGAGCGGTGATAGTGCTGATTGAACAGGAGCGGGATGACAGGAGAGGGTGGGGAGGTGGGGAGGTGGGGGCAAGGGATAACAGGCGCGGGATGACAGGAGCGGGATGAACAGGAGCGGGATAACAGGCACGGAGAGGACGGGATGACAGGAGCGGGATGACAGGAGAGGGTGGGGAGGTGGGGGCAAGGGTCGAGGTGCGGAGGAGAGAGGGTGGGGAGGTGGGGAGGTGCGGGGGAAATTTGTAACAGGGAAAGGAGGTGCGGGGGGAATTTGTAACAGGGAAAGGAGGTGCGGGGGAAATTTGTAACAGGGAAAGAAGGGTCGATCGAATTTCTCCGTCTCCGTCAACCTCAATCAGCGCTCCCATCCTATGCACGAATTTTAAAGAATATCAAAGGTGGAAAATACCGTCGCAGATTTTGGAGTTAGCTACGCGTAGCATGCTAGCCAATTCCTATATATATAGAGTAAGGCTACGGTGCTTTGCAAAGTAAACCCACCCCTTTACTTCGGGCCACTTTTTGGATTTTGAAAATCCAAACAACCGATCCGAACCGTTCAACATGTTCTAAATATTGAAATGTGCTTGGAGACCAAATTTTACATTTTTTGGAATTTGTTTACTATTTATTAAGCCACTTTGAAAATCGCTGATCCAACGGTGAACAGTAAAAAACAGTAAAAATTTCTGGACCACCGGATCAGAAACTTTCAAAGTGGCTTAATAAATAGTAAAAAAATTCCAAAAAAATGTAAAATTTGGTCTCCAAGCACATTTCAATATTTAGAACATGTTGAACGTTTGGATCGGTTGTTTGGATTTTCAAAATCCAAAACGTGGCCCGAAGTAAAGGGGTGGGTTTACTTTGCAAAGCACCGTAGCCTTACTCTATATATATATATATATATATAGAGCTAGGCTATGGTGAGTTGTGAAGTAAGATGTCATTTTTGCTTCACACTCATATTTTCATTTTGAAAATTCAAACAACCGATCCAAACCGCTCAACATGTTCTCTATATTGAAATGTGCTTGGAGACTAAATTTTACATTTTTTGGAATTTTTTTACTATTTATTAAGCCACTTTGAAAATCGCTGATCCGGTGGTCCAGAAATTTTTACTGTTTTTTACTGTTCACAGTGGATTAGCGATTTCAAAGTGGCTTAATAAATAGTAAAAAAATTCCAAAAAATGTAAAATTTAGTCTCCAAGCACATTTCAATATTTAGAAAATGTTGAGCGGTTCGGATCGGTTGTTTGGATTTTCAAAATGAAAATATGAGATGAAGTAAAACTTCACAACTCACCATATCCTATCTCTATATATATATATATATGAGTAGAACTAGGGTGCTCTCGAGTTCACCAAGCCCTTGGTGAACTCAAGTCCAAAACTCATCGGATTGGCTTCAAACGACGAATCCGACCGTTGAAACCCGTCTACCTTACGAGTGATGCGTCTACATGCAAAAATTTTAAATTTTGAAATTAATTTTGCATAGAGTCAAGTGGTCAAAATTAGAAGGTTAATAAATTAATTTTAATGCATTCATTTTTTGACGTTTTTTGACCACTTGACTCTATGCAAAATTAATTTCAAAATTTAAAATTTAAAATTTTTGCATGTAGACGCATCACTCGTAAGGTAGACGGGTTTCAACGGTCGGATTCGTCATTTGAAGCCGATCCGATGAGTTTTGGACTTGAGTTCACCAAGGGCTTGGTGAACTCGAGAGCACCCTAGTTCCACTCTATATATATATAGAGGAGGGATCAAGTTACAACAAATTTGAGTTACAACAAAGTTACAACAATCATTTTTTTCATTTTCAAAGTCCAAATCATCAATCCAAACCATTCAAAATGATTATCTAAATAAAATGTGCTTGCAGATCAAATTTTACATTTTTTGAATTTTTTTACTATCTATTAAGATGGGTACCAAATTCAATGGTCTGAATATGACTATTTTTTGTAAAATACTTAATAAATAGTAAAAAAGTTCAAAAAAATGTAAGATTTGATGTGCAAGCACATTTTATTTAGATAATCATGTTGAACGGTTTGGATCGACGATTTAGACTTGGAAAATGAAAAAAATGGTTGTTGTAACTCAAATTTGTTGTAACTTGATCCCTCCTCATATATATATGAGGAGGGATCAAGTTACAACAATCATTTTTTTCATTTTCAAAGTCCAAATCGTCAATCCAAACCATTCAACATGATCTCCACAATAAAATGTGGTTGCACATCAAATTTTACATTTTTTTGAATTTTTTTACTATTTATTAAGTATTTTACAAAAACTAATCATATTCAGACCATTGAATTTTGTACCCATCTTAATAAATAGTAAAAAATTCAAAAAAATGTAAAATTTGATCTGCAAGCACATTTTATTTAGATAATCATGTTGAACGGTTTGGATCGACGATTTGGACTTTGAAAATGAAAAAAATGATTGTTGTAACTTGATCCCTCTATATATATATATATATATATATATATGAGATAGGCTATGTTGAGTTATGAAGTAAAACGTCGTTTTACTTCACGTCATATTTTCATTTTGAAAATTCAAACAACCGATCCGAACCGTTCAACTTTTTCTAAATATTGAAATGTGCTTGGAGACTAAATTTTATATTTTTTGGAATTTTTTTACTATTTATTAAGCCACTTTGAAATCGCTGATCCACTGTGAACAGTAAAAAACAGTAAAATTTTCTGGACCATCGGATCAGCAATTTTCAAAGTGGCTTAATAAATAGTAAAAAAATTCCAAAAAATGTAAAATTTAGTCTCCAAGCACATTTCAATATAGAGAACATGTTGAGCAGTTCGGATCGGTTGTTTGGATTTTCAAAATGAAAATATGAGCATGAAGTAAAAATGACATCTTACTTCACAACTCACCATAGCCCAGCTCTCTCTCTATATATATATAGAGTAAGGTTACGGTGCTTTGCAAAGTAAACCCCCCCGTTTACTTCGGGCCACTTTTTCAATTTTGAAAATCCAAACAACCGATCCGAACCGTTCAACATGTTCTAAATATTGAAATGTGCTTGGAGACCAAATTTTACATTTTTTGGAATTTTTTTACTATTTATCAAGCCACTTTGAAAATCGCTGACCGGTGGTCCAGAAAATTTTACTGTTCACCGTCGGATCAGCGATTTTCAAAGTGGCTTAGTAAATAGTAAAAAAATTCCAAAAAATATAAAATTTGGTCTCCAAGCACATTTCAATATTTAGAACATGTTGATCGGTTTGGATCGGTTGTTTGGATTTTCAAAATTGAAAAAGTGGCCCGAAGTAAACGGGGGGTTTACTTTGCAAAGCACTGTAGCCTTACTCTATATATATATATATAGGGGTGCTTGGCTATTATGCTTATATAAGCATATGCCCACATATGCTTAAATAAGCATTTTTGCGTTTCCAATGTTCAAATAGTCGATCCGACCGTTCATCTTGTTCTCCATATTAATATGTGCTTGGAGACCAAATTTTACATTTTTCTGAATTTTTTTACTATTTATTAAGCCACTTTGAAAATTGCTGATCATATGGTCCAGAATTTTGGAAACACTGTTTTTACTGTTCACCCAGATCAGCAATTTTCAAAGTGGCTTAATAAATAGTAAAAAAATTCAGAAAAATGTAAAATTTAGTCTCCAAGCACATATTAATATGGAGAACAAGATGAACGGTCGGATCGACCATTTGAACATTGGAAACGCAAAAATGAGTTATAAGCATATGGGGGCATATGCTTATATAAGCATAGTAGCCAGCCCCCAGATTCTATATATATATAGAGATAGACTATGGTGAGTTGTGAAGTAAAACGTCGTTTTACTTCATGCCATATTTTTATTTTGAAAATCCAAACAACCGATCCGAACCGTTCAACTTTTTCTAAATATTGAAATGTGCTTGGAGACTAAATTTTACATATTTTGGAATTTTTTTACTATTTATTAAGCCACTTTGAAATCACTGATTCACTGTGAACAGTAAAAAACAGTAAAATTTTCTGGACCACCGGATCAGCGATTTTCAAAGTGGCTTAATAAATAATAAAAAAATTCCAAAAAATGTAAAATTTAGTCTCCAAACACATTTCAATATAGAGAACATGTTGAGCGGTTCGGATCGGTTGTTTGAATTTTCAAAATGAAAATATGAGCGTGAAATAAAAATGAAATCTTACTTCACAACTCACCATAGCCCAGCTCTCTCTATATATATGTAATATTCTTCTGGTGAAAGATCTTCCAAACCATAATTGTTATTACAAAACATAAAAAAGTAGAAATGCAATAGTATTGTATTTTCCTAATTGATCTTTATTATAACTATGGTCTACGTACAGAGTTTTGTCTAATTACAATCCTGCCACTAACAACCTCTTAACAACTCTAACAACATCCAACTCTCGTTGCTAATCTAACCAAACTGTTACAACCAACGTCTAACCAAATTGTTACAACTCTCACCATAATTAATTACCACTACCAACATCTAACCAAATTGTTAGAACTCTAACCATAATTAATTACCACTACCAACATTTAATCAAACTGTTACAACTCTAACCATAATTAATTACCACTGCCACCGGCACCACCACCGCTACTGTAATTGCCACTGCCGCTGCCACCGCCACCGCCACCGTAATTGCCACTGCTGCTGCCGCTGCCACCGCCACAGTAACTGCCACTACCGCTGCCACCGTAACTGCCACGGCCGCCGCCACCACCGTAATTGCCACCGGCACCACCACCACCACCGTAATTGCCACTGCCGCTGCCACCGCCACAGTAAATGCCACGGCCGCCGCCACCACCGTAATTGCCACCGGCACCACCGCCACCGTAATTGCCACTGCCGCTTCCACCGCCACAGTAATTGCCACCGTAACTGCCACCGCCGCCGCCACCGTAACTGCCAAGGCCACCGCCACCGTCATTGCCACTGTCACTAAAGAAGAACGAGCCAAATAGTAGATCACATTGAGGGGATCCTGCAAGAGGCACTCACACAATTTTATTTACTAGGCATATGGGCAATCAGCATATTACAAATTTGAGACAATCCTGTAGAATAATCAGTTTATATAATAAATTTTAGATGAAGGGATGAAAGTGAAGTACTTACCATCACCATCAGTAGGTTGCATGGAGATGGAGTCCCTATTTGAAAAGTGAATCACTTGAAAAACAATGCCTGTTTATTGCTGGCATATCACCTATAATTTAGAATAACAAAAGAAACTTAGCTCAGTCAGATAACATATAAAAGGGTTCAATACATATGGCACCTTCAATTTTATCTTTCTCAGAAGGGTTTGGCTCTGATGATCCCGAACCAAAGCCTGAAAGAGGCATGTTCCTTTCCATTGGATGAACTAAAGCCTGAAATTCAAAAGACAACAATTATTTAGACATGAGGTTTAATCATACAATTCTGAGTTAACAAAAGAAAATTTTAATTTGTTGGTACACATCTGTGCACAGTACATTTCTGCTCTCAACATTCGCATGCTGAAAGAATAAACAAAAATATTACATTTATGTTGTTCTTAATTGGATATTCAAAATAAAAAATGGTTTGTATTTAGATTCAAAATGTGAACTCAACTTGTAAAGAATACATTGAAATTATAAACCGAACAAAACACTTTGTAAAGAATAAATATTATTAAAATCAAGATATAATCTGCCAGAAACGATTGTAAAATCTGGCAAATGAAATAAAGATATAATGAACGCACCTGCCAAGGCTGACTATTGTTGTTCAAAGCATTGTATTTAGCGTGAAA
>SWLB01000051.1:0-55000 GCA_011114355.1 Carex littledalei | reverse complement strand
TACAGGGGCACACTGCATCGCATGCTCAATCATAGAATCCCACTCTTTGCTAGTTTCTGACATAAAACAAAGTATCTACAAAATATGAAAGAGAAAGAGATGAAAATGAGTATTACCATCCATGAAATCAGAAAGCAAAATTTATTAACAAACGAATACGAAAAAAGAATGATCATAATTTAAATCCTGGTTTCCGTACCAGTATAATGCGGTAGACAAATATGAACTAGTATAACTCGTTCACCTTATTGTACCTATGCAATATAAGTACTTTTAAGTGGGCACTGGAATTGTACCACCATTACGTACTGGTACGGGCCCTGTTCAGCTCCCAATACTATAACCACTTCTCAGATTCTAACCTTGCGAAGTGCAGTTTCATCATTGTAATACAATTTGAGGAAGTCCTCCACTGTGCTGATATTTTCCTTTTGAAGGAGAGAAGCGCGACCTTTTCCAATTTTCTTGATACTATTCACGCCGTGTGTCGGCTTTAGTAAGTCCGGTTTTTTAAACTCTACAGAATAAACAGCATCAAATCAGCAAGGATAAAAAATACAAGGATTTAATTTACCCTTCAGTATCAACATATACCAACTTAACACATGTAGTATGTTCGTGATTTTTGGTTGTCAAATGCAAATTGGACTTTACATGCTGGTACTGGTAAAACATGCTAGGATCATAGACTAAGATACTTGGAACATCTGTTACTAGTACCATGCCAGTTACCAACGACACTATAATTAATAATGATCAATAATACACAATGAAAATCATTCTTTACCTTCCGTTCGCCGGTCTTTTATCCGAAAAGGTTTGCTCACACCCTCTTGAACTCTTTCCCCATTGAAATAACCCTCTTCTCCGTCACTCACAACCGTAACCCCTAGCCGAAATCCGCTCTTTGTCCAGCTTGAATTATCATTAAAAACAATGTTTCCAAAAGTACCAACCCCATTTTCAAGCCGAATAGTAAGACTAGGACCAATCAAAATAGGCCCCTTTCCATCCCTTTCCCTTAACACACTCTGATTAAACTCACTTCTGCTCCAATTTACTCCTTTGTATTTCCAAAAATCAGCATTGAGCACAGTGATTCTGACTTTGGCAGAACAGAGAAAGCAGTCAGGAGATACTTTTGATCGAGTGTACGAGTCATATATTTCTATTCTTATAGTGTCTCCATTATTGTCTCTCACTAGGTTGGTTGTGAAGGTGGGGTCATTGACCTTGTTGATGAACCGTAGCCAGTATGGAGCTTGGATGTTTAGATTTGGCAGCAGCCTTTAGAGAAATTTAAAATCCATAATCAATTACAGAAGACAAAAGCAAAAAGGAAAACTAAAAAGCTTGAATCAATCATGTGGTAATTTTTAGAGGCATGCATCATTTGAAAACCAATAACCTATGTACTCCAAAGTTGGAATAAAAAAGGTGAATAAGTGATTTTCACAAAATTAGAGTTGATGATGAGGGAATAAAATTGTTGACTGCCATAAATGAGGATCAACAAACTACTGATAGGCCTATTTGTTGTTTCTTGTAAAATTGGGTGTTGAGATAAAAAGAGTAAATAATAGTTGACCTTGGAGGATGTAAATTGTAGTGAGACATTTGACCAAGCTCTTCCCTAACATACATCTCTTCTCTAACCTTTTAAAAATAAATAAAATTGGCATTACATAAACCTCAATAGACTCGTACCAATTTCAGAAACTTAAGTAGGGACGCGTGCATGAGAGTAACGGGTCTAGGGATATATAGTACTGATACAAACAAATAAGCAATTAAGCCAAATATAATTGTTCCCAATAGTACCATGCCAGTTACCTAACATGTATCTCTTCTCTAAGCTGTTAAATTAAAATAAAATTGGCATTACATAACCGTCACAAGTGGCATATGTTGTTTGCAATTATAATTAAGAAAGGGAATGCTTACAAAACTGCTATTCATCTCGTCATGATAAGTGCGAACACCGCGATTCCTAGTAAACAACAGAAAAAGTAACATTTTATTTATATTACCGTAGCCTCGTTCTTTTCCTAACACTAATGTTTTTCTATTCAAATTTTAAAATATCTTAAGCATCATGATTTCTATTTAAAATTTTTCCAATTTCAGTGACATGAATTTTCTTATTGGTTTGGGCAAATTAAAAAATCTGTAGCAACAAAGTTTTTAATCAATTTCGGTTTGGAAAAAATTCATTATGCATAGTGCGTGCTATTTGTGCTACACGTTATGCGCTATAGCGGCCGTAGCTCAATTAGCGCATTTTGATGCCATAGCTTAGCGTTTAGGGTCAAAAAAACGTCAAATTGCGCTATAGCGCGCTATTTAGAACACTGCCTAATACTATTAAGAGAGAAGAGAAGAATGGAAACTGACGTCAGAAGCATGGTCTGGCGTGCGATGACAGGAGGTGAGAGATGAGGGGCGCGGATGCTGTCAGGGGTGAGCTGACGGTAATGGTTATTTTCACTGGGATCCATCTCCAATCTTTACTTCTCTCTCTCTGTCTATATCTATCTCGGATTTCTGTGAAGAAAGATGGAGAATCTGCCCATGTACTTATAGGAGATGTAGACAGAGAGAGAGAGAAGAGGATTTTATTCAAAAAAGACAATAAGAATTCTTTAGTGTGCTACTAGTGTAGGCTGTAGAGCTAGAGCTAGTGTTTGACAATAACTAAGAGTTCTTTATAATATAAACTGGCAGCAAAACAAGACACTAAGAGTTCTTTTTCAACTCATCAAAAAGACAAAAAGACAAAAAGAATTATTTAGAGTTCTGATAATCGGATCAAAATAATGTTAGACTCACAACATTGCTTTAATGTACATGCAACTCTGGAGAAAACAAAAAATGCAGTAATATTATAAGCTTGGTTGGGCTTCTAGTATTTAATTATACTTTAAACAAAAAATGCAGTATTATACATAGAAGGAAAAATCGGTATCGGGATCGGCACCGACCGATTCCGATCCGGATCGGAAAAATCGGTCGGAATCGGCCGAATCGGCCGAATCGGCCGAATCGGATCGGAAAATCGTACTTTTTTGACAGAAACTTGTTTTACACTAAAAAAATAGAAAAAAATTGATAAAAAAATTTAGAATGGAGGTACAAATTGAAATTCATATATAGAAATGAGTCAATCCGTGATTGAATGGAGGTACAAACTGAAATTCATATATAGAAATGAGTTGTGTTTTTTAACAACAAAGATTGTATGGTGTGGTGGTAGTTGAGTTTGGTTGCCATGCTAGAGGGCATGAGTTCGAATCACAGAGAGCTAAAAAAAAATTTTAGAGTTTGTTTAATTCGCGTTTCGGTGGAATCGGTCTATTTCGGTCTGAAACGGACGAAATTTGGCTGGAATGAGACCGGAACAGCCGAAATTTGACCGGAATGAGGCCGGAACGGCCAAAATTTGACGAAATCTACACTAACCGCGTAACTCGGTCTGAAATCGGATCGGTACCGTCCGATTCCGATCCGGAACGGCCGATTTTGCCTTCTATACTATTATAAGCTGTTGTCATGATTCCTCAAAAGTCAAAACAAGACACTAAGAGTTCTTTTTCAACTCATCAAAAAGACAAAAAGAATTATTTAGAGTTCTGATAATCAGATCAAAATAATGTTAGACTCACAACATTGCTTAATGTACATGCAACTCTGGAGAAAACAAAAAATGCAGTAATATTATAAGCTTGGTTGGGCTTCTAGTATTTAATTATACTTTAATTATTAGATATTGCACAATCAGGGAAGTTCCCAAAGAGTACGTAGGGTTGTCAATGATAAGGCGGTGACTAGAGGAATTCGTATCCTCTGCGTTAACTCAAAAGGGAATCTTTTGAATTAATGTATTTTGACCGTTTGATCTGTTTTAAGATTCGTATGAACTAGATCCACACTAATATTGAAAGACCCCATATGTTATAGGCGGAAACCGGATTGGCTCTGTTTAAAATCGGATGGTTGAGATTCATTAACTCAATAGATTCTCTTTTAAGTTAATGCAAAAAGATTTAGTCACGACACGGCACGTATAATATAAACTGGCAGCTGTTGTACAAGAATTATTTAGAGTTCTTTTTCAACTCATCAAAAAGACAAAAAGAATTATTTAGAGTTCTGATAATCAGATCAAAATAATGTTAGACTCACAACATTGCTTAATGCACATGCAACTCAGGAGAAAAAAAAAATGCAGTTAGTATTATAAGCTTAATTGGATTTAGTTGGGCTTATATATTTATTACTCATATATTAAATTACTAACATGTACGGTACTGGTATCCCCTCGCTGGAAATTGGCAAGTTAATTTCCGATTTACATGTTTACCCGGATCTCATCTGAAACCCAATCGGGTCTAAACCGGAACCAACCCGGACCCTACCCGATCCGATAGCACCCCTAGACATTCCCCTCTAATTCTCTCCTTGTCTAGAAATTGGCAAGTTAATTCCCAGCGACTTTGCCCTCTTAATTTCAAATGTGTTTTTTTTTCAAATATAAAACTAAAACAAGGAAATGGGACGGCAAATTGTCTCTCCGCACACAGCTTGGAACATCTACGTGCATTATTCACAAAATAAGACTAAAAATAAAATATATTTCAGAAATTAATTTCTAAGATGCATGGATGAATGAATACAAATTAACATTTTTGCAAGCATGACATTTTGAAAGCAAAATCATATTAAAAAAGCCCATGAATTATGTTTGTATTTTGTTGTTAATTACATGCACTGAACTCTAAATATGTTATTTCAAAATATTTACAAATGCTACCATTTACTCTTCTTATCTCAACACCCAATTTTACAAGGGACACCAAATAGGCCTATCCGGATCATCAACCGTTCATTAAATAATTGAAGAAGATGCTTCTGTGATAGTTTAAAAAAAAAAAAAAAAAAAATGAAGAAGATGAAGATAGACTTGATCAGTTCCCACTTCCCGGTAACTTCCCCTCTCAAATTACCCTGTGCCCGTTCTTCTGGCCATGTGGCGGCTTGATAGCACCCCTAGACATTCCCCTTTGATTCTCTTCTTGTCTAGAAATTGGCAAGTTAATTCTGAGCGACTTTGCCCTCTTTCAATTTTTTTTTTTTTTCAAAAATAAAACTAAAACAAGGAAATGGAACGGCAAATTATCTCTCCGCACACAGCTTGGAACATCTACGTGCATTATTCACAAAATAAGACTAATATCATGCATCTCCGCACACAGCTTGGAACATTCTACTTTTACATGTTTACCCGGATCTCATCTGGAAATGAATCGGGTCTGAACCGGAACCAACCCGGACCCTACCCGACCTGATAGCACCGTTAGACATTCCCCTCTGATTCTCTCCTTGTCTAGAAATTGGCAAGTTAATTCCCAACGACTTTGCCCTCTTTCAAATGTGTTTTTTTTTTCAAAAATAAAACTAAAACAAGGAAATGGAATGGCAAATTGTCTCTCCGCACACAGCTTGGAACATCTATGTGCATTATTCACGAAATAAGACTAATATCATGCATCTCCGCACATAGCTTGGAACATTCTACTTTTACATGTTTACCCGGATCTCATCTGAAAATGAATCGGGTCTGAACCGGAACCAACCCGGACCCTACCCGACCCGATAGCACCGTTAGACATTCCCCTCTGATTCTCTCCTTGTCTAGAAATTGGCAAGTTAATTCCCAGCAACTTTGCCCTCTTTCAAATGTGTTTTTTTTTTCAAAAATAAAACTAAAACAAGAAAATGGAATGGCAAATTGTCTCTCCGCACACAGCTTGGAACATCTATGTGCATTATTCACGAAATAAGACTAATATCATGCATCTCCGCACATAGCTTGGAACATTCTACTTTTACATGTTTACCCGGATCTCATCTGAAAATGAATCGGGTCTGAACCAGAACCAACCCGGACCCTACCCGACCCGATAGCACCGTTAGACATTCCCCTCTGATTCTCTCCTTGTCTAGAAATTGGCAAGTTAATTCCCAGCGACTTTGCCTTCTTTCAAATATGTTTTTTTTTCAAAAATAAAACTAAAACAAGAAAATGGAACGGCAAATTGTCTCTCCGCACACAGCTTGGAACATCTACGTGCATTATTCACAAAATAAGACTAAAACTAAAATATATTCCAGAAATTAATTTCTAAGATGGATGAATGAGTAAAATTTAACATTTTTGCAAGCATGACATTCTGAAAGCAAGCAATTCCCTTTTAAATTTTTATTTTATTTTATTTGTTATGTTGAAATAAATCTCAAACCGTAAAGTGAAGAGTATCTTTTACAGTATTGGAGAGGATACTTGTCCAGCGCTCCAGGACAAAAAGTCACAGGCACAGTAACCGAGGATGAGCTCTGTAGTTGCGTTTCAACCATATTTTAATATCATGCATGAAAACTTGACCAATGTACACTTGTAAATAAATAACAAAAGAGCCAAAAGAGAGATAACATAAGCTAATAATCAAATCAGGCATATATGTAAACTTGACCAATGCATATCAATCAAGAAATTAATCAAATCAGGCGCGACAACTCTATTCTATCAAAAATGTGTTCCAAGAGATAACATAAGATGAAGCAATTCACACCGTAAATAACTAACAAAAGAAGCAAAATAGAGATAGCATAAGCTCTATTGCCCCTGCCTATTTTCCATGCATGCCTTGGTACCACCATTACAGATCTCCGAATCATCTCTTCGAGAGCGGCTAAGAGAGTGAGAGAAAGGTTTTCGGTAGTGAGTCAGAGAGCCGACATTTTTATTAATATTCAAAGTTTAATAGAAATTAATATTTATGTCCAGAATTCCCGAGTTTCGCCAAAAATGCCCAAACCGGCTATAAAATGACCAAAATGGCCAGTTTACTCTTTTTTTTTTTGGAGACACTATGAAGAATAATGAAATCTAACACTGAAAATTCGAATTTTTTGTTTAAATTATTTGTTAGATTACTTCTTTTGATTTATAATTACCATATTTATACTAAAATACACTAGATTACTTGAAATTATGTTGAATTACACTATATTACAATAAATTATGTTGAATTACACTAAATTACGTTAAATTACACTAAATTACAATAACTTCGCTAATTGATAAAAATGCGGTAAATTACGCTAAAGTAGACCGATTTTGTGCCATCTTTCATGAATCATAAAAAATAGTAAAAAAATTCCAAAAATAGTAAAAATTGGTATTCTACAAGTTCATTATGTAACTAATTTACTGAGCTACTTAGATGGAATAATATAAATGAAAATCTTAATCGGAAACTTCAACTCAAGTTTTGAGGCTCTTCCCTTAGTTTTTTGGCAATTCTGAATTTTTAAATTTGACGTAGCGGGCACGGACGCATGCGTCTTTTCGCAAGCTTTCCGAAAAGTGATCATTTGCTGAAATCGGACACTCGAGCGCCGTTTTATGGCTGTTTGAAGTTTCGTCGTCGTTTTTCGCCTTTTCAGTGAAGATATCGTCCCTATTCATATGTAATTTACCGTAATTTAGCGGCGTAATGTAATGTAATTTAGCATAATTTAACGTAATATAGTGTAATTCAACATAATTTCAAGTAATTTAGCGTATTTTAGTATAAATATGCTAATTATAAATCAAAAGAAGTAATCTAACAAATAATTTAAACAAAAAATTTAATTTTTCAGTGTTAGATTTCATTATCTTGCTCTTCATAGTGTCTCTTAAAAAAAATAGTTTCTAATTATAAATCACTATGAAGATAAAAGAGAAACAAAAAATAGTTTCTAATTATACATCACTATGAAGACACACAGTAATTTACCGGAATTTACTGTATTTCAACATAATTTATTGTAATATAGTGTAATTCAACATAATTTCAAGTAATCTAGTGTATTTTAGTATAAATATGGTAATTATAAATCAAAAGAAGTAATCTAACAAATAATTTAAACAAAAAATTCGAATTTTCAGTGTTAGATTTCATTATTCTTCATAGTGCATGTCTCTAAAAAAAGAAGAAAAAAGAAGAAGAGTAAACCGGTCATTTTATGGTCAGTTTGGGCATTTTTGGCGAAACCCAGAAATTCTGAGCATAAATATTAATTTCTATTAAACTTTGGATATTAATAAAAATCTCGGGTCAGAGAGCGGAGATATGTTGAAATAAATCTATTTCTATCTTTTATGTATTATGTGGGGAACAATGTGTATTATGTGGGGCCCACGCCCTTTCATATCAGTCGTCTTCGTGGCTGTTTTAAAAAAAGCCCATGAATTATGTTTGTATTTTGTTGTTAATTAATTACATGCACTGAACTCTAAATATGTTATTTCAAAATATTTACAAATGCTATTATTTACTCTTTTTTTATCTCAACACCCAATTTTACAAAGGGACACCAAATAGGCCTATCCGGAGTTTGGTGATCTTACAATATTTACGAATTACGAATAAATTTTGTATAAATTAAGTCAAGCGGTAAGAAAATAATAAAAAATTAATTTATTAAAAATTAACTTATAAATCTTATTTTTTGACCACTCAACTTTGTACTAAATTAATTTAAAAATTAATAAATTTTATATGTAAATATCTTACTCGTGAAAAGTAAATCGGTCCAACGATTTAGATTTGTCTAGATTTGTCGTATGAAGTCATTCAGATACTTAAACTTTAACAACACCCTAGTTCTACTGAATTTATTATATTATTATATACACAAGCAGCATACATATCAAGGATAAACACACCTAGATGTGTAGTAATTAAATAATTATACAAGTATATATATAAAGTAATTGTAGCACAGTTTTAACAACTATTCAAATGGCATACATTTTTTAATTAAAGTTTACATAAAAAGGAGGGCTTTTCATCAAAAAAGAGAGTAAATAATTGAAGAAGATGCTTCTGTGATAGTTTTGAAAAAATAAAATAAATAAAGAAGATGAAGAAGATGAAGAGAGACTTCGTCAACTAATCAAAAGATGCAGTATTATAAGCTGTTGTCATGATTCCTCAAAAGTCAAAACAAGACACTAAGAGTTCTTTTTCAACTCATCAAAAAGACAGAATTATTTAGAGTTCTGATAATCAGATCAAAATAATGTTAGACTCACAACATTGCTTAATGCACATGCAACTCTGGAGAAAACAGAAAATGCAGTTAGTATTATAAGCTTAATTGGATTTGGTTGGGCTTATATATTTATTACTCATATATTAAATTACTAACATGTACGGTACTGGTACCCCTCGCTGAAAATTGGCAAGTTAATTTCCGATTTACATGTTTACCCGGATCTCATCTGGAACCCAATCGGGTCTGAACCGGAACCAATCCGGACCCTACCCGACCCGATAGCACCCCTAGACATTCCCCTCTGATTTTCTCCTTGTCTAGAAATTGGCAAGTTAATTCCCAGCGACTTTGCCCTCTTAATTTCAAATGTGTTTTTTTTTTCAAAAATAAAACTAAAACAAGGAAATGGAACGGCAAATTATCTCTCCGCACACAGCTTGGAATTCATCTACGTGCATTATTCACGAAATAAGACTAAAAATAAAATATATTCCAGAAATTAATTTCTAAGATGGATGAATGAATAAAAATTAACATTTTTACAAGCATGACATTTTGAAAGCAAGCAATTCCCTTTAAAATTTTTTTTTTAAACTAATAAGTATATAGATTGAAATTTGGACCCAAACACTTTTAAAGTATGACCCGATAGCACCCCTAGACATTCATTCCCCTCTGATTCTCTCCTTGTCTACAAATTGGCAAGTTAATTCCCAGCGACTTTGCCCTCTTAATTTCAAATGTGTTTTTTTTTTCAAAAATAAAACTAAAACAAGGAAATGGAACGGCAAATTGTCTCTCCGCACACAGCTTGGAATTCATCTACGTGCATTATTCACGAAATAAGACTAAAAATAAAATATATTTCATAAATTAATTTCTAAGATGGATGAATGAATAAAAATTAACATTTTTGCAAGCATGACATTTTGAAAGAAAAAATCCTTTTAAAAAATATTTACAAATGCTATCATTTACTCTTCTTATCTCAACACCCAATTTTACAAGGGACACCAAATAGGCCTATCCGGATCATTAAATAATTGAAGAAGATGCTTCAGTGATAGTTTAAAAAAAAAACAAAAAAAATGAAGAAGATGAAGATAGACTTGATCAGTTCCCACTTCCCGGTAACTTCCCCTCTCTTATTATATCGAATATATTTTTTAAGCAAAGAGGAAAATTGACCGGGAAATTCGCTTTACGCCTCCAGCGCTCCAGGACTAGGGGAGTCAGTACCGGGGTTTAGTTTAAGAGCTCCCCTGAAGTAACTTAAATTTTGAGTTTAGATCTGAACCGTCCGATTAGAATCCGGGCAAATCCAGTCCGAAGTGGATGCACGGGTACGCTTTAATATTCGTGCCGAAACAGATTAGACGGTCCATATTCAAACTCAATATTTAAGGTACCATAGGATGGTATTATGTTAATGGACCGGGATTGGGCCGGATCCAGGGAATTGTTTTAAGATTTCATCTGGTTTGACCCACCGCAGAATAGATCCAAAATCGTATACGTAACATGTTTCTTTTAGGAGCAAAGCAAGCTAGTGTGTGATGTGCTCACCAAGAGGGTTTGGTGAGCATAATTTCAAAAGTATATCGGATCGGTTTCAAATGAAGAATTTAAACTGTTGAAAAATTCATGTATAATAAGTGATGCATGTACATGTAAAATTTTGAAAGTTTCGAATTCATTTGCTACAAGGTCAAGCAGTCAAAGAAATGAACCTTTTATAAGTTATTTTATAAATTGTTTTATATATTCATTTTTCATCATTTCTTTGACCGCTTAACCTTATAGCAAATAAATTCGAAACTTTTAA
The DNA here is from genome assembly GCA_011114355.1 of Carex littledalei. Lineage (NCBI taxonomy): Eukaryota > Viridiplantae > Streptophyta > Magnoliopsida > Poales > Cyperaceae > Carex > Carex littledalei. The sequence goes on along the minus strand of SWLB01000051.1, from coordinate 44,070 downwards.
AATTTTGCATGTACATACATCACTCATAAAGTACATGGATTTCAACGGTTTAGATTCGCTGTTTGAAGCCAATTCGATATACTTTTTGAGTTGTGCTCACCAAACCCTCTTGTTGAGCACATCACACCCTAACTTTGCTCTTCTTTTAGTTCTACGCCAACATTTTTATTAATATCCAACGTTAATTAGAAATTAAAAAATATACCCAACTCGGCTGGGTTTTGATAAAAATATCCAACGTTAATTAGAATTTGTTAGTAATGTATCAAAATTAGAATAATTTAGTTGTAATTAATGTTAAATCCATTGTAGTTAGTTTTAATTATTTAATTTAGTAAAATTTAGAGTAGTTAGTTAAATTTAAATTAATGTAGCGTAATTTATTGTAATTTAGTATAATTAGCATAGTTGAGCATATTTTAACTTTTTTTCACATTTTTTACCATAATTAGGATAATTAAGCCTAATTTAGTGCAATTTAGCATAATTAGGATAACTAACCCATTTTAGCATAAGTAGCCTATTGTAGCAAGTTGTAGTCTATTTTAGCATATTTTGGACTATTTTAACCGCAATTGGCCTATTTTAGCCGATTTTAACGTATTTTAGGCTATTTTGGCCTATTTTTAGCATATTTTACCGAAATTAGCCTATTTTAGCCTATTTTATGCTATTTTAACCGCAATTGGTCTATTGTAGCCTATTTTACCATAATTAAACCTATTTTTGCCCTATTTTAGCATATTTTACCAAAATTAGGCTATTTTGGCCTATTGTAGCATATTTTAGGCTATTTTAACCGCAATTGGCATATTTTAGCCTATTTAGCATAATTAAGCCTATTTCGGCCTATTTTAGCATATTGTACCGAAATTAGGTATTTTGAACCTATTTTGGGCTATTTTAGGATATTTTAACCGCAATTGGCTAATTTTAGCCTAATTAAGCCTAATTTTGCCTATTTTAGCATATTATAGGATATTTTAACAGCAAATTGGCCTATTTTAGACTATTTTAGCATAGTTAAGCCTGTTTTGGCCTATTTTAGCATATTTTATCAAAATTAGGCTATTTTAACCTATTTTATCATAGTTTAGCATAGTTTTAACCGCAATTGGCCTATTTTAGACTATTTTTGCATAATTAAGTTAGCCCTATTTTAGCCCTTTTTAGTCTATTTTTGCATATGTTAGCCTATTTTAGCCTATTTTAGCCTAGCATATTTAGGGTTTACTTAGTGTAATTATAGAATAATTTAATTTTTGAAATTAGGTTTTACTTAGCCTAAGTTAACAGAATTTTATTCTTGATATTATGATGGCTAGAGGACGGCCTAGGACTCATCCAGTACCACCTGTAGTTGACGAGCCGATCGAGACTGCCAGCATAGAGCATTTTAGTCCTCTCCTATGGATGCCCCACCGCGAGCACCGCGAGTACCGAGTCTCACTGGCCAAGTCATACTTGCGTCTTCTCCAATAATTTATGCAAAATGAGGCAATCTGATTTACCTCAACAAATAAAGAAGTCCACACAAATTGTAAATAAAGTCCACACATATTGCAAATAAAAAAGTTTTGAAAGCAGCATCTAAATAAACAAGTTCACAACATGCATCTAAATCACCTATTATTACTACTAAAACTCCATCCGCGAAACAATCCAGTTGCAGAAGATGGCCTACTAGATGGCCTACCAGATGGCTCTGCTTGGCTTCCAGATAACCCTGCTTGGCTTCCAGATGGCCCTGCTTGGCTTCCAGATGCCCTTGTTGTATGCCTACTAGTTGACCTCGGTTGGCTTCCAGATAACTCTCCTTGCACCCCAACCACCTCTCCTCCTATGGCAACTGCCTCTCACATTGCTTCTGCAAACATCACAGATGCATCTAAACAGCTTGTAGCTGTGCCACGTCGTGACCCTCCGGACCCACTTGCCTCTGCCATAACTCACTCATTTTTTGCCGCATTTGCTGCGTTTCTTGCCTTTGCATTTGCATTTGTTACTTAGTAAGTTGGTATAAATTGAAAAGAAATATAATTTTTGATGAATGTTACATACCTCTTCGATTCCTATTGGTAGTGGAACGGCGAGCCTGATGCCCCCTTCGCCTACCTTGCATTTCATCTATGGTCATTACATGGCGGATGTGTTTTTGCCTCCCAACCCTAATCTAGCCCTTGCTCGGAAGAATTCTAGGTTCATCATTACGAGGCCGTTATGGTATATTGCCAAAAGAAACAAACACCCTATTTCAAGTACTTTCAAGATAGTTCACAGTATACCAATCTGCAACAAATTGGTCCTCGCACCAGTTCCGTTCATGACAAACCGCTAAGATATGAGCGCACGAAATATATGTTAATTGGATACCTCTGCAAGTACATTCCATTTTGTTGCTGGGCTCGCGTGTCACAATGTACATGAACTCCCTATACAGCTTTGATCCTCTTGTGCTTGTCCGATATAACACAGACAAATTTATCATATCCAAGCACTTTCATCCTCAACCACCGCAAGAACAAACCCCAATTCTCACCATCCTCCTTCTACACAATTGCAAATGCAATAGGCAACAATTGGTTCTCGGCATCATAGCCGCAAGCTATCAAACACAGACAAGAAGCATGCATATAATCGGTCTCAAGTACTGAAACGCTGCAATCCATGGACCAAAAGCCCAGGCTACGGCCTTGAATTGAACAACATGTTGCATAATTTCTCCGTGTCTATCTCGTATCGGACAAGTCAGAAATTGGTACTTCGAGCCTGGATTCTTGTCGCAAATTGTCATCAGCAGTGGTTTCAGCAAGCTGTAAGAAGCCTTCAAACTCTCAAATTATCGGGCTATTGCAAGCTCATGACCCCTTCACAGTCGGATATATTTCGGGGTTACATTGCCATACACAGTTAAAACACAGTTTGCCACCCCTGGATGCTCATGCAGGTGTCTTTTTTAATGCTTTTCTCAATGACATCGGCAATGAATGATATCGGCAATGAATGATGCCGTCAGACATTCATTATCAGTCCTTGTATACTCAGTCCTACATGTGTGAGGCTTGTCTTGCCTCGTTATAACCCATGCATCTCCATATCCCGTTGCTTGTCCCCTAAGTTCATAATCACAACCCGGGTCCTTGCACACCACCTGAATCCGATCCCTATCACTTTTCTTCATTCTAATCTCCTGATTCTTAGTAATATGGTGCTCTCTAATCTTCTTAATCAGGTCTTCTTTGCATTTAAAATATTGGTCCGATGCCAGCTCACCTTTGTACTCAATCCGTTGCCCATAGTAACCAATATCTGCTTCTCTAAACTCAGATATATCATTAAAGCCTTTGAACATGTGCGTATCAGTTCGGCCACTAAGCAGCATATTCCCATATACGGATCGAATGGTCTCTTGAGATATTTCAACTGGAACATCTTTACCACAACCCTTCAGGTGATCAGAGTCCCAGTTTGCTCCCTCAAAATATCCCCACTTTGCAGATCTTCCTCCCGAATTTCATTAATATTTTCAAAATTTGACCCAATTTCATCGTCTATTGGTGCCGGTCTGGGGTGAGGTTCTGGTGGCGGTAATGGTAAAGGCGCCACATGTATAGGTCTAGGTGGGGATCTTGTATGATGTACTAGTCGGGGTCTTGGTTGGGGTGCTGGAAAAGTGAAGTGACTGTATGTTTATGGGTTAGGTTCGATTAAGGGAATCACAGAAGTGTATGGCGCAACTGAATTTTGGCCAGAACTTCCAACCCCTGGCTAAATCGGAAATCTTCTGGCGTATATTTCTATTTTAAAATTTCCAGTGGCCTTTAAATGACCGTACACCCCTCTCCAAGTACTTTCATCTAGTAGTTTCCCAATGGTATATTTCACGTGGTTTTCATTGCAAACTCGAGTTGCCAATTCTAAGTTCCACTTTTCTGGGTTATAACCAATGCATGCGTAAATCATGGATTCCAAGTCACAAAGTGAGATATCATCGAGAATCATAAATGAATTAATTGACTCTTTGGAGTAATAAGCCCCGTGTGCATTACTAAGAACCTTCCCACCACAGTGTAATTAGAATCCATGATAGATTAATTATCCAACAATCTCCCACTTGGACTATATGTGAAACTTTATAATTATGTATTGTGAATAACCGTAGCGAGCTCAACTTTTATGTCATTATCGTAATACGTCTCGAAACAATTATGTCCATCAATTATATCAATATAGGATCAAAACAACTTTTGCCACATTTATTCGTAACTCAACCAACAATGTCACATATATTGATATAACCAAATGACATGAATCATGATGTGGATGTGTAGCATGAAAATTTCACGTAATGTGATCATAACGTGTCTATTTTCAACTGGTCCACTCTTAAGCGAGATCAACCTTAATAGAGTCAGAATGTAAATAAACTGAAACTTTATTTCTGCATAAAAATCCTTAAACTTTAAAAACTGAAAACCGCATATGTCATTGTAGGGCGCAGAAAGTTGCACAACGGTGGAAGGTGTGTGCATGTGTTGAAATGTCTCATGGTTCAATGCTCTCAATTTTCAAGACATGGAAAAGAACATCAAATTTGAAACATTTTACTTTCTTTCTACAATTCCTTCGGTTCACCCTCGACAGACCTACTGTTCATAATCAGTCTATCGAGAGAGTTTATTGATTGTGGGGACGTTTAACTCCCAGCGGGCGCAAGCCCCCGCTGTTAATTACATCAGATGACCCTTCCAAGCCATACTGAACACCTCGTCCATTCCGGGATTTGTGCCTATTTGTTGTGAATTGAATAAAGGGGCTAAAAGGGGACTCATGTATAGATTCTGGTATTGATTTGGTCTTCTATGCATTTGGATACATGTGTGTGTGTGGTTTCTTATTAAAATTATATTTTTGAGATAAGAATTTGAATATTTGAGAAGTGTATGTACATCATTTATTTACATTTGATTTATGACATATTTATTCATATTTTGTTGATTATTTACATTCTATTAAGAAATGAAATCATTTAATTTTTGAAGAAAGGGTATTTTGGTCATTTCAGGGCTTAACTGATGCTTGGATATGTTTAATTTTGATTTGGAAAGATGAAGAATTTGATTTGGGTTTGTTTGGAGGTGATTTGAGTTGATTTGGATTTGGAATGAAAATGTTATGCTTGAAAAGGACTGAGAAGGGCCTATTTGTGAAGTTTTATGTTTTCTCAGGGGCCTCTTTATAAAGCTGAAAGGCTTTGGGATTTGCATCGGGCCTTCAAGATCTATGCTGAGGGCTTCTCGTTACTGCTGCCTTCATGTTATTCGTAGTTTCGACATGATTCTTTTGTGAATCGGGATTGTAGGAGGACTCCTATCAGCTTTCGACACCGCTTTAAGTCAACAGCAAAGACTCCTTTTTCATGGGATTTGATCATATGATACATTGATTTTAACCTGCAAGCATGAAACGTTAGATCTAGAGGGCATGTGGAAAATTTACTACATTTTCATATATTTATTTGGCATTCATTTCAAGGGTGTGCATGTATCCTTTTGCATGTGCGGTTTTACCAGTTTGGTTGATTTTTGAGACTTGATATCTTTCAATTCTCTTGGGGGTTTTGGATGAAACTTCACAGTCTTGTTCTATGACGTCAAGACTATGAGTCAGACAATTTTCATGATTTTTCATGATGTTTAGCCATGCCAATCAATGGTGCGAAGTGATGACCTGAGCAGCAATTTTACACATTTTTACAATTTTCTGGATTTTGCCTTTTTCATTGTGATTTATCCACTTGGCCATTTTAGGAGTTCTTTATATGGATTTAAAGCTTGACAGGTAATCTACCAAATGGTCAAGTATCGGATTTTTCTGCCATGGGAGGCTATGATGAACAGTAAAGTGAAATTGTGACCATATGACAATTCATTTACTGGTTTTTTCCTTCTTGTTCTTTTGCAGGAAATTGGATTTTGTATCACTGATTCGAAGCCTTTAAAACTTAACATTGAATGATTTGGTTCCATGGTTTTGAAGAGGGATTAACAGAGAGCAGTTTAAGAGTGAGTTTGAGACATTTGCATTTATACCTTTCATTTTATGAATTTTCAAATAGGGGTACTTGTCAATATTTTCTGTGGTGCAGCTCATGAAGCTGAGGGTTCAACTCTCACCTTAATACTCAATTATTTCTCCATGAGTGCTTGATTTAAGTGAACAGATGCCTTCTTTATATTGTTAGGCAGTCATTTTCCAGATTTCACATTTTTATCAATTTTGTTTCTATTTTTCCACCATAATTTTCTAGCAGAAGGGCATCAGTTTTTATTTTGCTGCTATTAACTTGCGATTTTTGCTATGAGCAATCGGCTACATGAAATTTTGATTTCTTTATGTGGAAATGTTCATCTTGGTCTCTACTACATGCATGATTTATTTAGTGACCTCATGATTTTTCTACAGTGTGCTGGTGAGGGGTTTTAATACCACATTTTTCGGTACCAGCAGCAGCTTCATTTTGTTTAAATGCTGATTTTTCTGTTTTTAAACCTGAACTTTGAAAATTCATATAAAATCGAAATAAAATCATAAAAATGTAAAATTTGTGTCAATTCTGTGTGTTTTGATGTCCTTTATTTGATGGTGATGTCCATCTTTCATTTTGGTCCCTGTGTCAATCTGGGCCGTCTGATTTACCAGAAAGGGTCATTTTGGCACTTTTGAGTGCTTTTCTTGTACCAGTGGTACATGCTTTAAGTTTGGTGCTGGTACTGTTCATTGGCTGGTACCAGGAACTATGGGAAACCTTTATCATGACTGGTTCTGAATTTTAACAAATTTGAGTAGCTTTTAGGCTACAAGTTGGCACCAACAAACAAAAGGGTAAAGGAAAAGATCCAAAACTCCAAAGTTCATCATAATGTCATTTTAAACATCAAAAATTTGCCAAAATGTGATTTTATGCAGGGAAGCCCCTGATTTTGTTTGAAATCGTATTTTTGTATAATCTCTCTTGACAAAGGGACAAATCATCAAGAAGTCATTGATTCAAATATACAAATGATATTTTCAACATGGTTGACATCTATTTGCAATTTGAACCTCATTCTTTCACTATTTTGCACAAATGTCTATTTGATCTCTTTATATTGTGCCTTTTATACACATGATATGCATTTATGCATGAAGAGATCATCTAGAACTTATTTGTGCAACATAGGTCCCGTATCAAGGAGATTATAATAGGAACTATACAGCTCAACCATTATAACTCATTTTTATTACTCTTAACCCTTTCTAATAAAATAATCGAAATAGGTTGGATGCAATAGGAACTATACAGCTCAACACATGCATCTTTGCTATTTGATTATTTCATACAAGAGTTAAGAGCATGGAAATTCAAAGAAAGTTCAAGAAAAGTCAGATTTGCATATTTAAACTTTTTACTTTGTTTTTATATAGGAATGAAGTGCAAAAGGGAAATAAAAGTACTAATAGCTAAAATAACAACATATATACATATTTTGTTTATAAAGGCAGCAAAACATTATTTTTATTGATCATCAAGCTTCATGCTTGCTTGTTATGAAACAAGCTTGAAAACATCACAAAGCTCTCCCTTTTTTTTTTTATTCTTTACCATACTACAAGCTCCAACAAGAAAGAAAAAGCAAATAAGATAAGAAGGCAAGGCAGTAAAGGAAAGAAAAGAGAGCAAGCAACATCAAACAGAAGAATTCGAATAAAAGCTCCGAGGGAGCATGTCTTCATTAATTCATCATGACATTACATAAGAACATAGCTTCTTTAAGCATCTACATTGCAAAGATCTTAATCTCTATCTATTTCTATATTTTCTTTTGAATTTGAGGCAGAGAAGGGAGTTTTGAGAAAGAGCTTTTTGTTTTGGGTAGCTTCGGCTTTCTATTGTGTTCTTATGTTGTGTGGGTGGCTGTCTCTATTGTGTATCGGCTCTCTCTTGTCTGTCTTTTTTCTTTGATTTGGTGCTCTTATATAGCCTAGAGCATAGGGTTTAGGGTTTAGGCATAGGGCCATGTTGGCTTGATCTTCACCTTCCCTTTTCTTCATCTTTCAATCAATGCTTCAGATTTAATCTTCAAGGTATCCAGCCATGTAGTCCAATTACCTGGTGCCATGTCAATAATCCAAGGTTGAGGCCTTATAAGCCCTTGGATGCTTAGCACTTGGAAAGTCCGGATTTAACCATGTGGCCGAATTAGATGAGGTGCGGTCATGCACTCCCTCAAGGCTGGAGAGCATCTTCTCTTGAAATGGAGACCTTGATTTGCCGCAAACCACGTGTCCTGAAGACAAAATTTCTAGTGCAGCGACAGCTGCTTAAAGGGTATGATATTCCTGCAGCCAGCCAAGCCTTTACCATGTACCACTACAGCAGCTCATTTCATTCAAAATATAAATCTGATTTTTGTTCGGCCCATGTAGCAGCTTACTTGGTTCGGCCCTTTTAATGAAACAACAAAATAATTGATTATTTCGGGCCTATCAATTCCAGTGGTCGATTTGGGCCGATCTCTTCAATCTTCACTACCCAAATTGATTTATTTTATTTTCTCCATTCTACTTTGGAACCGTGAGCTTTTCTCAATTTTGTGATTTAAATGGTTTTATCCAATCTTCTCCATTTGTCCCTTAAATGGCATCCTCCACTTCTTCTATATTTTAGATCTTTTATTTACTTTTAAATCCCAACTTTTTAGGGTCAAACAGTCATACAAGCATAATTACAAACTCCCATTAAAATCTGAATATCCTTAAAAATTGAAGATATAATTGACATGACACTCATATGAGCAATACGCTCATGAAACCTTTTGGGTAATAATATCTTAATATGTAGCTACAATCATGGAGTTTGTGCCATTATTGTTCGATAGACAACTGTCTATTCTGAACTTTTTTATTTACAACTAAAAACTTGATCTATATACTTTGACCTTGTCAAGTTCCTATTGTTGGAATATAAAACTGTCGTGTTATTATCACAAAATAACTTGAGTGGTATTTAATTCCTATTCACTTTTGCAGCCATGTGACAAAATTTCACAGTTATATTCCCCAATTAGATACCTCATACACATGTTATAACATGCTTTATTGGCATCTACCAAAATCGAAATCAGTATACCAGATGATCTCAAACTTTTCTGATATTCGATATGTGAGTATGTAGTTTTTATTTTCCTTAAAAATAATGCAAGACCCTTTTGGCTGCTATCTTATGGTCTGCTTCTGAATTACTTTAATATCACTTTAGCATTCTAATTATGTACGCACTATCTAGACACGTACAAACCTGAGCATACTTCAGACTTCCTACTACCGAAACATAGGAAATATCCTATATATTAATTTATTCTTAAAATTATTCTTAGAGCACTGATTGAGACTAAACTCGTCTCCTTTATATATAGAGATATTTCTTGGTTTATTTTAATGCATGCCATCTTGTAAACCTATACGGTATAGTTCTTTTGTGACAACCTGAGAATACATCGAGATTGCTCTTTATGTATTTCTATACCTAACACAAAAGATGCATCATCAAGATCATTCATCTCAAAAATTTCTAAATAGAAATCTCTTGATGTCAAGCAACAAACCTATATTGTTAGTGGCAAGCAATATGTCACTGACATATAAAACCAAGAAAGTAACCTTACTCCCACATAAGTTATGGTATATGCATTCATTGACCAAATTCATCTCAAAACCAAACGAGATGATCACTTGATGAATTTTGAATACCATTGTCGATAATATACTTGATTGAGTCCATAGATGGATTTTCTGAATTTGCAAACCATATGCTTTAGATCTTATGACTCAAAATTTTATGGTCGCACCATATAAATCATATCATCAATACTACTATTGAGAAATGACATCTTAACATCCATCTAATGTAACTCAAGATATAAAATGCACATTTAATGTCATTATTATCATGAAAGACTTTCAAAGTAACCGAAGAGAAAGTCTTTTTATATCCAATGTCATTTTTCTATGTGAAGCCATATGCAAGACGTACTTTGTATTGCTCCCACATTGCCATTCAAATTCCATTAAAACCATTGAATTTTGTACCTTATGGCAAATAAATAATATCACAAATATCTTAGTCTTTCATGAACTTCATCTCCATATTCACGGCATCTACCCACCTTTTAAAGTGGATATCCTTAATGGTACATGTTTTTGATGTGTTGAAGTTTGCTCTTTGGTATTATCTTTGATTATTGTGTCTTGAACAAAATCAAGATCAAAATTCTAAATAATGCCAATAACACCTACGGAATATTTACATATTCCTCATCGAAGATAAAAGGTTTTATTGTGTGCATGTAATGAGTGTAAATATTCATCGGCCCAAAGGAAGACCAACATGATCTTCATAATAAAATATGCTTGGAGACCAAATTTTATATTTTTTAGAACGTTTTTACTATATTTTTACATAGGTACGATATCACTTTTTCAGATGGTCCAGAATTTCCTTAAAACAATGATTTTGTATCTATCCAAAAAATAGTAAAAAAATTCTAAAGAATATAAAAGTTGGTCTCCAAGTATATTTTATTATGAAGATCATGTTGAGCGGTTCAAATCGACTGTTCGGACTTTGAAAACGGAGATAAAGGATATGGAACATATTGGCTAAATTGTTTCCACAAACACTTTGGTCGAAGTATTTACTGATCATATTTTAATGTTTGATATTTAAAATGTTGACCTAACTCGTTTAATAAATAAGTTATAATAAATATTTAGAATACTAATTTTATTATTTTTGAAATTTGTTAACTATTTTTTATAAGTTTTGAAAGATAGTATATTCTGTAAGATCCTGCATGTCGGGTCCAGTCAAAGGTGAACCGTCGAAGTCAAAGCATCCGTTCTATAAGTTTTACAAAAATGACGTTGGAAACTTAAAATATTTTAAGTTGTTTCAGTTTTAATTTGTCGTATGTGAAATAATGAAAAAATGGATACTGATATATATATATCAAAGCATTCGTATTTGATTCGTATTTGAAAAATTAGATGTGGATATCTGATATCCGAATATTCGTGTGGATATGAATACTGATATGGTTTTACGTTTCAATTATTTGTATCAGAATAGTAGATATATATATCATATATTTTAATATATATTATGAAAAAATATTGTTATTTACCATTAAAATTAGATAAATATTATGAACTTGGGTATTTTTTAATATTATTTTAATAAATATCCGATTCGATCCATATCCATATCTGTATTCGGCTGATATCCGATCTGTTGTATCCGTATCCAAAAAATAAAAAAGAGATATAAATATAGTTTTACCACTTTCTGCTCCGTATTCGCTCTGTTTTCACCCCTAGGATCAACTATATATGCTTTAGTATGTGCATTAATTGTATTGGAATTAATAAATCATACGTACGGTTTGTTGGTTTGATTTGAGTATATTATATAATCCAATATATTAATTTGTCATGCAATAAAACATTATTGGATTGGTTACAAAATAACAGTAAATTATAAATAATAATAATAACTAATAAGAAAGATTTTCATATTTACGAATCCAGGATCCTGTCTTGGCGTAGCGATGGCGACAACACATGGCTGGAGGCGGTCACTGGCAGGAGATCAGAAGATGATGAATGGCAAGAGGTCCGCCGGCGCAGGCGTTTCCCTGATAACTGGAGAACCCCCTCTAACGCGAAGATAGACAAAGTTCGGGCATACAAACCTTAATCAGGCATCATATGCGCAGGTTCTCATAGGTAACTCCTCCAACCCAAGCAGGGGCCACTACTACAGAAAAAGAGATTGCACACGGACATTACTGGAGGAGCTACACGGATTTCCTACCGTGTACGAGTTGGGGAGCGTATCCTCTGCGGAGTCTATAAAACTCCGCAGCTGCGGAGCAAAACGAACGGACCAGATTAACTCTCAGCCGCTTTGAGACTCGGGCTAACGGAGGGGGCAGTATTATTGGGCTTTTAGATTCGTGCCAAGTCAAAACTAATGGACCACTAACGGACCAGATTAAAAGAACCGCAGGTGCGGAGTTTTTAAACTCCGCAGAGGATAGCGTTCCGTACGAGTTGAGGGTGTATGAATAGGTACCCTCTTTCTACACGGATATTTACCCGTGTGCATTATAACGCTTTCTACACGGATTAATATATAAACAGCCGTGTACAAACACCTGCCTGTGGCGCTCTCCAATTAACCGAGCTACACGGATATTACCTAAACATCCGTGTACGATTACTCTTTCTACACGGACTTTTAATTTCATATCCGTGTACGATTACTCTTTCTACACGGACTTTTAATTTCATATCCGTGTACGATTACTCTTTCTACACGGACTTTTAATTTCATATCCGTGTACGATTACTCTTTCTACACGGACTTTTAATTTCATATCCGTGTACGATTACTCTTTCTACACGGACTTTTAATTTCATATCCGTGTACGATTACTCTTTCTACACGGACTTTTAATTTCATATCCGTGTAGCTCTCTTAACTATCCTACACGGACATTTATACAATAATTCGTGTACGAATATATTCCTACACGGATTATTTGATAAATATCCGTGTAGAAAACAATCCTACACGGACATTTATCAAATAATCCGTGTAGGAATTTATTCTTCACGGATTATTTTATGGATTACTCTTCCTACACGGAGTTTAGTTAAATATCCGTGTAGGATTGCATATATATATTTTTTTGCTTTTTTTTTTTTTGGCTAGCTTCCAGTTTTGCTAGCCAGTATTTAAATTTTTCATATAGCAATTTAAAATTCATGTACACTAAATTATACAAAATTGTACAAATCCATATTTAGCATTACAAAATTATACAAATCCATATTTAGCATTACAAAATTATACAAATCCATATTTAGCATTACAAAATTCTAATTGAAACCACCTTGCCCACATACATCTAACATCGTCGATCTGCTCCTTGGTGTAACACTGCTGCTTTGTTCCATACTACAATTATAATTTGGTATTAGTTAGTAACAAGAAAAGGTAGATGCAAGACACTCACAAATATAAAAAAATAACGTTATATGGTTTAAATTATTTATATAAAAAAAATACAATAAACTTCCGTTGGGCCGATTATTATATATGAATTCATATAAAACCATAGAGAATACTAACAATTAGTGCAACATATATACATATTGCCTTTTGTACACATGCAATCCCATGTGATCCATATAACATATACTCCTCAAGATCCAATACAATGTTTGTATAAAAGTTATGTCCTTACCACTTAGTAACCATGTGATCAAGGTTTGGCCCAATTTTCGTCAAGTTGGGCTCATGTTGCCAAAACTCTTGGTTATGATCTAGTTTGGACCGAAATTTTAGATCCAACATATAAAAAGAGAGTGCACATGTAATCCATGACATGATGCCTCTTGGTTAAAGATCTCCAACAATTCAACTCCCATAAAATACATTGATCAACATATATGTGCATGCATAATAGAGAATAAAAGTTCTCAGTTCTGAAATTTTCATCAAAAAAATTATACGAACCATTGAAAATCAATTTCGTAAAAAAAATTATTGCAAAGGAATTTAAATCTTACAGTTCTGAATTGAAGACATCTTTAAGCGGAAGTAGTACTGATCTTCAATGGTTTTCCTCAGATCTGATGATGGAGACATTCAGCGTTTTCTTTACTTCTCTCCTTCAAAATGGATGATACTTTTTCAGAATAATATCCCTCAAAATCAGTGGAGAGAGAGACGTTTACAAAAAACATTTTTGGAATAAATGGGTAGAAAAACGTAAAGTAACAGAAAATTAGAGAAAGAAACGGAAAATATATATATATATATATATATGAGAGTGGCTAAGATCAAAGTGGTATGACCAAGGTCTTGGTGCTACCAATTAGTTTTTGCAATTTTAAAGTTCAAATAGTCGATCCAAACCGTTAGATGTTCAATCTATATTAAAATATGCTTGGAGACCAAATTTTACATTTTTTGGAATTTTGTTACTATTTTTTAAGCCACTTTGAAAATAGCAGATCCGGGTGAACAGTAAAAACAGTGCAACCAAATTCTGGACCATGTGATCAGCAATTTTCAAAGTGGCTTAAGAAATAGTAAAAAAATTCCAAAAAATGTAAAATTTGGTCTCCAAGCAGATTTTAATATAGAGATCACATCTAACGGTTTAAATCGACCGTTTGGACTTTAAAAATCTAAAAACAACTTGGTAGCACCAAAGGCCTTGGTCATACCACTTTGATCTTAGCCACTCTATATATATATATACTAACCTTAGAAAGATAGAGAGAAGAAAATACAAACTTCAAATATCTCAGATCAGCCTTCAATATAACAGAGAGAGAGTACTAATTACTTGATCAAAACGGCGCTGGAAGGAGAAGGCCTTTTATACGGCGCGGGAAGGAGAAGGCCTTTTAGAATGAAACTCTAGACTTTTCTACACGGATTTATACTTAACAATCCGTGTAGCTCTCTAACAAATCATACACGGCTATTTATAAGATAATCTGTGTACAGTTCTTGTCTTTCTACACGGATTTATTATCAAAAATCCGTGTAGCTATTCCTATACGGATATTTGTTAAATATCCGTGTAGCTCTCTAATAAATCATACACGGCCTTTTTTCCAAACAATTCTACACTTATTCTTTAATAAATATCAGTGTATGATTCCAGCAGTTTTTTCGGGCTTTCAGAAAAACCTTTATGGTACACGGTTTTCATATAAAATTGGCAAAACCGTGTACAATGTGCAGTGTAGAATTACCATTTTTGTAGTAGTGGGCTCTGCCAGTTCTAACTCCACCAGGTCATCACCGGCTTCATCACGGCCAAACTCTCCCACTTCTCTCACTTCACCTACTTCTCCAAAATACTTCTACTCTCCTCACAGCCCTACAAAGTTGCGCTTCCCTCCACTTCTGACATATCCGGAGTGGTGGGGCCACTGTTTCAATTGCTGCCAGGTTGGTTACACCTCCTCTAGGTGCCGTAACTCCAAACAGTGTGGAAAATGCTGGGCTACGGGACACACAGCCCGTCATTGTGCATCCACCAACCTTAACCCGGCTGCACCGCCTTTCCACCCACCAGCACAGGAGGCCAAGCCAAAACATACTGAACCCTTGTTTGATGAGTTGCTGGTAGGAGATTTACCACCAACACCAGAGATGCCGGAGGGAGGACCAAAAAAAGTCCTTTGTTTCATTGAAAGAGACGAAGATTTCTATGCTGAGGTTAAAAGACTAGAACAAGCAGTGGTGTTAAATAGGGAGCATGGTAGGTAAGCACTGGAAGTGCATCAGGTGGTGGACATTGCTGTGGATACCGGCTTGGTCCGAGAAGAGGAGATACGTGTAGCGCAGCTGTCGCAAGACAGATTCCTTATTCACTTGCCTCGGGGTTTGGCCTTGGATACGTTCGTCAAGGCCACACCTTCTGCTCTATGGGATGAAGGTTTTACATTTGAACAATGGTCCCAAACTCATAGTGTGAACGTAATCGTGCCTCGCTTTAAGGTTCTCATTGACCTACTTGGGGTTCCCATGCACATCTAGGATGTGAGGATTGTGAGCAAAGATGTATCCAAGTTTGGGCTCTTCTTCAGACGGTTGCACCGGAACATGACACAAATTTCATGGATTGGAGGGTAGCAGTGGCTACGTATGATTTACAAAGAATCCCTCTTAACATGGGCTTGGTGGCCGGTGGTATTGAGCATCCAGTGAGAATCAGACCTATAGCATGGAAGAGAGGTGCAATCTACGAGGCGGCCGATTTCCCCAAAGTGCTTCCAAGACTTACTCGACCTCCTTCTCCTCTGCCTTCTAGACATTCTTCCCCAGACAACTATCTAAACACACTGCCGGCAACTCATGTTGACTATGACCTAGTTGCTTGCTCTAGAAGAGTCCTCCGAGAACTTTGCATAGGTGTTAGCCCCTCTAGGATACCACCGGAGGTCATGGCGGTACTGACCGGAGATCAACACATGGCGAAGACACTCAGAGAGCTGATGCAGGCCATAGAACATCAGTGATAGGAGGCCATCACTCCGGCTGTGACATATATGCCTATACCGGATCATAAACTGCCTATAGTGCAAGTTGCTACACAAGGGGCTACACAGGGTGGGGGTTTGGCATCCGAGGCGATGGAGACAATGGCTATATCAGTGAGTCAGGATTTACCTAAGGAAAAGGAAAGGTCACGCGTGGAAAAAGATAAAGGAATAGACGGTTCTGGGGGCCCTGGAGTGATGTCAGTACAAGGAACTGTTCATCAGTCAGCAAATGAGGTAATATGTACACTGAACCCAACACCAGGGATTGATTGTAAAGAGTGGACCAACACATATGAAGCAAACACAGATATGGCAAACCCAGTAACACATGAAACAAGCTTAGTGGTGCCACACCCAATCCTGCATAAAATATAATCGGTACAACCGGTGGCAAAACATATGAACAGATCGGTCTCCGTGCAGACAAACACCACAACACGACACATCCGTGTTCGAGGCATGCTTAGGCATGGTAGAGGGAAACCGAGTATCATAGTTGCTGGACCGGGTCACTCAGGGAGAGGTGCACGGGTCAATCAGTGGATCCGTCCATAGAAGGTGATGCACAAAATCCCAACCCCTGAGCTGATGCCAGGCCAGCAGCATGCAGGGCCCTCCACAGTACCAGCAGCCAATTCGGATCCTACTCAGCCTAGTTCTTCCATGGGCCATATGAGTGTTGAAGCCCACCAGAGTAATAAGCGGAAGCCTACAAAAAATGCAGCTTCACGGCTCGATGATCAGATTAAAAAACTATTGCAAGGAAAGCATAACCCAACCCCTCCGCAGGCCCAAATAGACCTCAACCCGGGCGGCTACTTCCAGGTTGCCATCCAACAGCACCATGCAGAACAAATTGCTGGTGCATGTGGTGTAACCACTGATGACATTTTTTAGTCACTGGCTGAGGACAATGCTGGGAGACAGCCAGGAGTGAATATTCTTCAAGTTGATTGTGCGCCGACTACGGAGGAACTCTTACAGAATGAGGCGTGATTTCAGATAGACTCAGACGAAGAACCCGACACAGAGGTTGAAGAGTGTTAGATAAGAGATTAATGAAGATGGACGATTGTTGTTGCTTTTAATTTCAAATGACTTACAAAAAAATCAGAATACTATCTTGGAATTGTCGGGGGTTAGGTAATATAGACAAATGTAATGTAGTACGTGATGTAATAAGATCGGCTAGATGTGATGTATGCTTATTGCAAGAGACCAAACTCAATGAAGTAGTTTTCAAGTATGTTTCGAGGTTTCTACCATCCTATTTTGATCCATATGTGGCATACAACCAAGCGTTCAACACCAGAGGAGGCATTATCATTGCTTGGAAGAAATCCTTACAACTTGAAGCTTGTTGGTCAACGGTGCACACCTTGTCGGTTTTACTTACACATGCAAACACGGGTGCTAAGTTCCTCCTTACCAATGTATATGGCCCCAATGTGGATGGTGAAAAAATAATGTTCATTGAGGAATTAAGAATGACGGCTCGGTTAGTGAAAGACCCTTGGATCTTAGCGGGGGACTTTAATTTGGTGCGATGGATGGTAGATCGATCGGGGGACATACGGGGAACCCCACTCATGGACCTGTTCAATGATTTTGTTCGAGACATAGGCTTGGTAGATGTTCAACTAAAAAATCGGGCATATAGTCCAATAAAAGACCGCAACTGTCTTTTTCCAAAATTGATAGGGTTTTCACATCAGTTGAATGTCAAATTAACTATCCTCTGGTTCAATTAGAGGCGATGGAAATGGTTGTCTTTGACCATGCACCGATGCTTCTCACATGTAAGAATATGACCACCCGGCCTAAGAGGCCAAAATTTGAATTTTTTTGGCTCAAATACGAGACCCCGAGAGCAATGGTTCAGCAACTTTGGACCGAAAAGGTGGTGCCTCCTCAGATTAGTGTGCAAAATTTTATTCAAAAAACAGCTAAGTTACATAAGGCTCTTTCTCTTTGGCATCAAAAAGATTTTTCTCTAATGGAAACTCAACTAACCAATTGCAAAAAAGCAACTCTTTTCTTTAATAGGATTGAGGAAAAAAGGGTGTTGGAGGTGCACGAGTTCAAATTAAGATGCAAAATAAAGAAACAAGCCTTTGAGTTAGCAAACAATATTGAAGAAAGGTGAAGGCAGCGAGCTAGGTGTAAATGGCTAAGTCAAGGGGACCGAAACACGAGATATTTTCACGCCTTTAACTCATCTCGCCTAAGAAGGAATGCAGTGCTAGCCATCACACATGACGAGCAACAGGTCACAAATCAACAAATGATCATATACCTATTCTTCCAACAGATGCACTGAACGTTGGGGCAATCAGTTCCGGTCAAACGCTTCAATCCACAGGTCCTCTACCAAACCTATCACACCCCAAACCAGGATTTCCGGATTAGGGTGTGATCAGTCCTCGCCTCGTGTCTAATAATCATAAAAACACACAAAGCTAAACAAATACAGTAAACATGCACAGCGGAAACGGAATAAATCAAACAAGCAAGAGTCATAAATATCACATAAATATAAGAATACGTACATCATCCACAATCCACATCAGGATAAAATAAACATAAACTACACAAGGGGATACATGATCTATCGAGTCCAATGTACATAACATAAACATTGGACTCGTAAACCTATCAAAATGTCCTGAACCTTATGTCAAACGGCATGGCCATCGGGGACAACTCCTGACGTCTCCTGCTGTGGACCGCCAGTCCTTGTACCTGAAATCCCACATCAACGTGAGCGAATGATCGCCCAGTATGTGACCCAGTATTATCCCTTCATGGATCCTCTAAGTCAAAGCACATTTTAAATTGAATTCTACGTAAAGTTCGGTAATCAATTCACTTTTAATACATATGTTACAGTAAATAAAACCTATCATAATAACTACAAAGAAAAATACGTATAGTATATGATATGATGCAATTTATCCTATTATGCCAACATGCTTTAAAATTCCCAAAATAAAATACAAGCAGAAGGATATATTTATATACAATGGGGGTCCAGTACAATAGGTACTGTGTGTACAAATTAATATAATAGTAATACAAAAAAATTTATCACACCGTGCCGTGCCAATTTGATTTCATATCTCAAATGCGATATAATCCAAGTACTCGATCAGAGGGTACAAAGATACTCGATGCCTAATAGCATCGAGCTTTGTCCCACAAGAAAGGCACGCTAGCAGATGGTTATATCTAATTCTGTGTGTTTTCCTTACTCTAAAACAATTCTTCATCCAAACATATCCAATAGGAGAAATCTACAAGCAAGACGTAAAAATAAGTTAATTCGTTTCCTCATGAACAGACAACGGAACTCCACCGTCCGGCCAGACCAATGGGACACACACATGAGACACGCAGCCTCGCATCAAAAACATGGGACCGCAGCCCCGTATCACACACCTGAGACACGCAGTCTATTTTCTTTTAAAACAAAAAGCCGTATATGGCGAGTAGCTCCTAATGTAGGGGGATAACTCTTGAATCGTTTCCGTGCCTCTGGGCTCGAGTCCGGCCCGCACGTAATGGTAAAATGATCGAAAAAAATATAATAACAACCATAATACATATAATAATACTCCTAAAAAATCAAGTGATCTCTCGGCTCAATGGCTAACGGGCCAACCAGTTCCATACCAACCGGCCGGAACGCAGTCACTCAGTCTTCTTCTCAACTCTCACCAATGCATATGCCACTACATAATATGTTGTCCTCTACGAGAAGAGGACAACTAATATCCTAATTTAATATATATTAAATTACACCACTCCTAAGAATACGGTAAATTTTCATTTATAAGGGATTATGCAAATCCTAAGTACAATTCTGAAAGGTAAACATGCTCTAATGTATCTACTTAATTTAAAGTACGGATGACAGGTCAAGTGGTCGACTTGGTAAGAGTACGCCACAAAAAAATAATTCAGATATCCCACACCTGATAAGTCGGCCGAAAGCAACGTACGCTAGAAATCTCCGCAATCCGCACGATCCTCGCCTGCTCCGGTATAGCCGTCAGCGGGATCGGACCATGGGTCTGAATCAAAATAGGCCTGAGGACCTGTAATTCGAATCTAAATTAATTAAATATTTAACTAACCATTCGTAACCCCTTTTTCCTGTTTAATTATTCTTACTACGTCTTCGAATTTAATTAACAATCTACAGTTCAAAATATGCTCAATCAGTTCGATCAGTTTGACTCGATTCCGATTGAGCGTAAAATTAGATCTAACTCTATTTAAATTACTCTAATGTAATTTAAATATTTGTTATATTTTAATTTGAAGATAAACTGTTTTAAATAATTTACTATAATATTTAAATAATGTTATTACGTATTTTACGATAAAATACGTAAGTATAAATTACGTAATCTAAATTGTAATTATTTAATCTTAATTAAATACTTATAATATAAAGTATGTTTCCTAATTAATTTAGCTACAATCAATTTATTTTATTCCTAAGTACGTAATTAATTATAATACGTTAATTACTTAATTATCTTACTTAATAAAATTTTGTAATCGTAAATGATTCGAAAATATTAATATGTTGTTAATTAATTGTCCTTTATTAATTAACAACATATTTTATTTAAGAAATTATTTCTTTATTTAAAAATTCTATTTACTTAATCTATAATTTCTTATATAAAGTTATACATTTATCATGTATGCTTTTATCCATATTCTCTAGATATTTATAATCAACTAGGTATACTATTATGTTCATTTAGTTGTAATTATACAACAATATTACAATTGTTATGTACATTTTAATTTGAGTGAGCCTATGGTGCTATGCATAGCACGGATGGCTAGTGTACTACGGCTCAATATGGTACTTTTTAAAATCCTAACGGTCGATCCAACCGTTCAATGTGATAACCATATGAATATGTACTTGCAAACTAAATTTTATATTTTTTCGAATTTTTTTACTATTTTTTTAGATAGGTAGAAAAATCAGTGTTTTCTGAAAATTCTGGACCATCAAAATTCTACTTATCTAAAAAAATAGTAAAAAAATTCGAAAAAATATAAAATTTAGTTTGCAAGTACATATTCATATGGTTATCACATTGAACGGTTGGATCGACCGTTAGGATTTTAAAAAGTACCATATTGAGCCGTAGTACACTAGCCATCCGTGCTATGCATAGCACCATAGGCTCACTCTTTTAATTTTATTGAAAGCATCCATTTAGATAAATGATAATATTTTAATTATCTAATTAGTCATTGAATAATTCTTCAAGTATAAAGTATGTTCAACTTTCATATTAAATTTAACAAATCTAATTTTCTTGGGCTTCAAGCAAATTTATATATCAAGATCTAGTACGCACTTAAAATATGGTTTAAGCCTTTACCCAATTTCAATTATGTTTTATCTTTATTTTGAGCCCAAGAGCCCATTCCAAAATTTAAATTAAATAAATCACGGTCCAACAGAAAATAGGCCCATCCTAATAAAAATATTTTATAAGGCCGGCCCTTGATTCAAATCACTTATGGCCCAATTAGAAAAGAGCCCAAGACCCTCTTCAATTAAATACTCAAGGCCCAATATTAAATAAAATTTCTTAAGGCCGGCCCCTTCCCCATTTAAATCCAAATCTCATTTTCCTCTAAGTTACGCAAGTCAACAGAGAACAACACAGAAAGCACAACAGGGGTTGCTGGTACACAATACCAGTAACACAACTGGTACAACAACAATACCAGAACAAAGGAAGCAAGGACCGGTATCAGTGGTATACTCATAACAGAATCGTTGTACCCGTTAACAACATCCCACGCTGTTGAGAATTATAAGAGTTATGAGATTTAAGAGACAATCTGATTCTGAGGAGAAAAATTCTATTTTTTGTATATCTCTGTTATATTTGTTACAAGGTTTCTAAGTTCTATTTATACAAGGCTTATTCTAACGGTAAAATAAAGAGCCGTTGGTACTGTACAGTACAGTGTTTCTATTCTATTTTAATTGATCAATGATGTGTGGCTGAGATCAATCCTCTCTAATCATCTTTTATTTTCAACACTCCCCCTCAAGCTAGGAAGGTATATATCATACAATCCTAGCTTGTTATTGATAGTCTCGAAATGCGTCGGGTCCAAGCCTTTGGTAAAAACATCCGCAAGTTGTTCTTTGCTACATACGAACGGTGTCTCTATTTCTTTGGCTTGGACTTTTTCTCTAATAAAGTGGCAATCCACTTCTATGTGCTTCGTTCTCTCATGAAACACTGGATTCGATGCGATATGACGAGCGGAATTATTATCGCAATACATCTTCATAGGTTGATCATTTTTAATGCCCATGTCTCTAAGTAGTTGTTTAATCCATATTAACTCGCTTGCGGTGGATGCCATAGCTCGGTACTCCGCCTCCGCACTTGATCGAGCTACGACATTTTGTTTCTTGCTCTTCCATGTGACTAAATTCCCGCCTACAAATGTACAAAAGCCGGTGGTGGATTTTCTATCAAAGCTACCGGCCCAATCTGCATCGGAATAGCCACATATTTCGTTAGAATTATTGTTCATCATTTTTATGCCTTTTCCGGGGTTCCCTTTTAAATATCTTAATATTCTATTTATGGCTTCTAAATGGGGTGTTCTTGGGGAATGCATGAACTTACTAATTTGACTTACCGAAAAGGAAATATCCGGACGAGTTACCGTAAGGTAAATTAATTTTCCTACGAGTCTTTGAAATTGGCTTATGTCTTCTAAAAGTTCACCATCCTCGGTATTTAATTTATATTTAGTGTCAATTGGTGTAGAGGCCGGTTTACAACCTAATTTACCGGTTTCTTTTAACAAATCTAAAGTATATTTTCGTTGTGAAATGAAGAGGCCCTTATTTGAAAATGCTACTTCTATTCCTAAAAAATATTTTAGGTATCCTAGATCTTTAATGTCAAATTTATCTTTTAGTTGGGATTTAATTTTTTTAATCTCCTCAAAATTGTTTCTGGTAACTATTATGTCATCCACATATATCAAAACAATGGTTACATTTTTTCCCTCACTTTTGGTAAACAAGGAGTGGTCGGCACTACTAATTTTAAAGTTACACAAAAGTAAATATGAGCTAAGTTTGCCATACCATGCCCGAGGAGATTGCTTCAATCCGTAGATTGATTTATTTAACCTACAAACTATATTAGAAATATTTTCCATTTTATGGCCCGGTGGTAGTGTCATATACACCTCTTCTTCAAGTGTTCCTTGAAGAAAAGCATTTTTTACATCCATTTGGTATAAATTCCAACTATTGTTTGCCGCGATAGAAAATAAAATTCTAACGGTATTCATTTTTGCCACCGGTGCAAAGGTTTCATTGTAATCTATACCGTAGGTTTGAGTATATCCTTTGGCCACTAATCGAGCTTTATACCTTTCGAGGGAACCATCACTTTTAAGTTTGGTTTTGTACACCCACTTACACCCAACGGGTTTTTTATTTTTGGGTAATGGAACAATTACCCAAGTATTATTTTTTTCAAGAGCCTTTAATTCTTCTTTCATGGCCTTGCACCATACCGGGTTGGTTATAGCCTCGTTATAGTTGCTTGGCTCAATCTCATTTTCAATGATGGTAAGAAATGAATGATAATTAGATGAGATATTTTCATATGATACAAAATCTTGTATGGGGTATTGTACCGTATATGTTACAAAGTCTCTAAGTTTGGTAGATGGTTGCCGAACTCTTATGGACCTTCGTACCATTGTATTTTCTTCTTCCTCATTATTATCATTATCATTATTATTATTATTATTCTCATCCAATTCTTCTTCATTATTATTAGGCTCAATTTCGCTATCCATACTTGGTATAAACTCTAGATCATCATATATATATGACATACTTGGCCTTATTCTATTCTCATGTGTATATTTGGTAATTTCAATTTTTTTAAAATATGGTTCATCTTCACAAAATATTACATCTCTAGATATGAAAACTTTTTTATTAATTGGGTCGTAACATTTGTAACCCTTTTTTGAGGATGAATATCCTAAAAAAATAGCTTTGGTTGACATATAATCAAATTTGTCTTTCCTTTTAATATGAACAAAACATACACAACCGAAAATTCTCAAATAATCAAGATTCTTTTTTTGTTGATAAAGAATTTCGGTTGGACTTTTATTTTTCAATATAGTACTAGGTAGCCTATTAATTAGATGAGTGGCACAAAGAATTGCATCCGACCAATATAATTTTGGAACGTTATTTTGAAATAATAATGCACGAGTCATTTCTAATAAATGCCTATTTTTCCTTTCCGACACTCCATTTTGTTCGGGAGTATTTATACATGTTGTTTGGTGTATAATTCATTTTTCTTTAAAGAGGGTTGTAAAATTTTTATTTATAAATTCTGTTCCATTATCCGATCTAAATATTTTTAGTTTAGCATTAAATTAATTTTTTATGAGACATAGAAATTCTTGAAAGCAATTAAAAACCTCGTATTTGGATTTAAGCAAATACAACCATATAGCTTTAGAAAAATCATCGATAAATATAACAAAATATCTAAATCCATTATAAGAAATAATTGGGGCCGGACCCCATACATCGGAATGGACTAAATCAAACAAAGCTTCACTTTTACTATTAGAAAGTGAAAAAGGAAGTCTCGTTTGTTTTGCCATTCTACAAATATCACAACTAGTACAATTGTTCTTTGGAAAATCTAAGATGCAATTTAAAACTTTGTCGGAAGGATGCCCAAGTCTTTTGTGCCATCTATCATAATTAATTGAGCTTGCCGAAGCACAAAAATTTAGTTCTTGTAAATTCAAAAGGTAGTGCCCATTTTCGAGAAAACCTTCACCAATCTTCTCCCCGGTTACCCGGTCCTGAAATATAACATTTTTACAAGAGAAGATTGCTTCACAATTAAAGTCTTGAGTTAATTTTCTAACCGAAAGTAGATTAATAGGAAATTTTTTTAAAAATAAAACATCACTAATTGTTTTATTACACAAATTAATTGTACCTATACCATTTATTTTTTCTTTCATACCATTGGCAACTACCACATATTGTTCATTTTTTGGAAATTTCAAATTGGTAAGGAATTTTTCATTACCGAACATGTGATCGGTTGCACCACTATCAATAATTATTTGATCAATTAAATTAAAATTTTTAGAGTTAGATACAATACCACAAGAGCTTTGAACTTGATTTTGATTGGAGATCAGCACAGAGAGCTGCTGGAACAACTGTTGCATTTGATCAGCTGACCCGTTTGACCCGCCAGTGAAAAAACCTTCATTAGCCCGGTTTAGACTTGGTTCGGTTGAACCAGATGCGGTATTGGGTCCAGATCCGGATCCGGGTTGAGATGAAAAACCCCCAGCGCCCCTTCGCTGAGACTCTCGGTCTTTCTCTTTTCTCCTTTCATTTCCGTCGCCCCTTTCCTTCTTCGATTCTCCATCTTTCCACCACTTTGGTTTAAGGTGTGGGTGAAGAAAAAAGCATCTCTCAGCCGTATGACCATCTTTCTTGCAATGAGAGCATTTCTCGTTCTTTTGATTTTGCCGATTTGGGTGAGATTGAAAACTAGGGTTTTGGAAATTTCGGACGGCATGGCTGTGAGGCTCTTGATTTCTGACGGTATGGCCGTGGGGCTCGTGTCCTTCGCCACTGCTGGCTTGTGGACCCCCCATGGCCTCCCGTAGGGAGTCTTCCCGTTGGATTTGGCTTACAACCTCGGAAAAAGAGGGAAGGTCTGGAGCTCTAATAATTTGTGACCGAATATTCTCATAGCTTGCATCAAGGCCTGCGAGGTACGAGAAAATTCGATCTTCCTCTTTTCTTTTTTTGAGATCTTTCGGGTCGGTTGTGAATGGCCGATAGATGTCAAGTTCATCGTATTTCTTCTTTAAAGATGCAAGGTATTCTAAATGGGTTTTTGTTCCCTTTTTTTCTTGCTGGATTTCGAGTTGCAACCGATAAACATGGGAATGATTTTTGCGCTGCCCATAGAAGGTTTGAATTTCATCCCATAGTTCTTTTGATGTGTTGCAATTTTGGAGAAATAAATCGAGAATTTGCTGTTCCATTGATCCAAATAGAAGAGACATTACATAGTGGTCTTCTTTTTGCCATTTTCTGATTTGGATTTTCTCGGCCTCTGTTATCTTTTCTGGATTGGATGGTTCTGGTTTTTTGTTGTCTCCGGTGATGAAATCAATTTTGTCTCTACCGCTAAGGGTAATTGAGACTGATTTGGCCCATGAAATATAATTCGAGCCATTTAGCAATTGTGGAGAGAGTTTCGATGGGTTGGTAGCCTCGTGAGATTGCTGCCCCCATTGATCCATTCTTGCAATGCTTGAGAATTTATCGGAAGCTTTATCGGGTTATTGGATGTTGATTTATCAGAATCGAGCTTGAAGCTCTGATACCATGTTGAGAATTATAAGAGTTATGAGATTTAAGAGACAATCTGATTCTGAGGAGAAAAATTCTATTTTTTGTATATCTCTGTTATATTTGTTACAAGGTTTCTAAGTTCTATTTATACAAGGCTTATTCTAACGGTAAAATAAAGAGCCGTTGGTATTGTACAGTACAGTGTTTCTATTCTATTTTAATTGATCAATGATGTGTGGCTGAGATCAATCCTCTCTAATCATCTTTTATTTTCAACACACGCAACATCCCTTAATTCAATTAACGCAATCGCATCGAGAAAATCAACATCTTGTATGCGATACTTAACACATTGATTCTACATCGTATCCCAATTTCCCGTTAAGGCAACAATTCAATTTTTGGTCAACACACATTGAACACAGTCACTGTAAATGCTTATCAGCACCGAGAGCATCAAGGAAAATCAAGAACAAAAATCGGACTTCGGCACATATTCATCACAGAGCCGCCTAGACAAGGCACATGAAATACCACAAACAACACAGAAATAGAAAGGTGTGCTAGAATTACCCGATAAGGCTCCAATAGAAAAAGACAACAAGATTGGCCGGCATCAAGGGAATGCCTCGCTCCCGACTGTCAGTCAGAAAACGGGAAGCACAATAGTAAGCACACCCGGCACCAGTAGCTCCAAGTGACACAAATCAGCACCAAAATAACACTAGAACCGAAAGTACCAGCACACAAGGATGGTTTAGATTTATACAATCAATTAGTGGAAAACGGAAAAGAGGGAGAAACAGGGGTAAAAGATCTCAACACATGAGAGTTCAAACCAACAAAGTATCCAAAACCAAATAGAGAGGGAGTGGTATTACTTAAGGCCGAATGAAATTTATTGTGGGGCGTACGGCCACGCCCTATCTCAGAGAGTAGGCACGCACGTGGGTCAGAGAGTTGCCTCTGGCAGAGGCGAAGTAAATGCGATGCGACCCCGAGTTAGAGAGCGTACGGGCAAAGAAGAAAAACAGAGAAAAATCAAGTGTCGCCTTTGCTTCTCCTGGAAGCATAGAGAGCACAGCAGTGCGGAGTGGTGGGGTTCGGGGCTCAGTGAGACAAGAGAGGGAGTCGCCTCCGATAAAAAGGAGAGAAGCTAGGTTTAGAGAAAGAGGAGATGCGGGGGCCAAAGGCAGAGAGGCAGGAGAAAGGGAAGAGAGGGGAGTAAATAAAGGGTCCAGCTTCAAGATTCGTGCAGCAAAGTTAAAACTGGAATGGTTGAGATGCTTCCACTTCCAAAATATTTAACCTTTGATATTTAATAGAATGAACACAAAATAAATTAACTTGAATTAACGGGATTTGCGTTCAGAAACTCCCAAAATTCAAAAATTAAATATCACAATTAAACGAAACCAATGAATTTTTTTTTTGATCAATCAACTAAATTTCAACGATAATTTACGTTTAAAATCCCTACAATTATTCGCTGGTATTATTTAATAATTTCATTTAATTCTTTTTAATATATTAATTATAATGGTCATTAATATGAGTATTCTTAATTAGGAAATTGTATTCACTAAAATTGATTTAAAATTCACAAATCTTAAATTGATTTGGTATACAAATTAGTATAATCCAATTTGTAACATTTTGCGAATTGCAAGTTAGATTAACAACATAACCCTATAGTTAAATTATTTTATTTAATTAATTCATTTCAAATTTGTTTAGTTTTAAATTTTAACTAAGACTTGTAAAAATACAAATTGATTTAATAATCAATTTTATAAAACTACACAATCAATTTAATTATTTAACCTTCACCTTATCTAATTAATTAACTAAAGTTTTAATTAGTCAAAAATTATTATTATTAGTCTAATTAATTAGTTTTAAATTTACGGGCTATAACAAAACCAATCCGAACCTTTTACATTTATCAAACTCGGTCTAGGAAAGTGAGATAGAAATGGCAGTTAAGGGTCTGGCCAATAATAAGGCTTCGGGTCTGGATGGAATTCCGAACGAATTTCTTCAAGCATATTTGCCGAGTTTAAAGAGTGAGATATGTAATATTGTTTGGGGTTTTTTCAATAACCAAATTGATTTGTCCTCCATAAATTACGCTAATGTGGTTATGGTTCCAAACACTAATTCACCACAAACGGTTGGAGACTTTTGGCCGATTATTGTCATTAACATAGTGCCCAAGCTAATTTCAAAGATAATGGCAAATAGGTTGAGGAAATCAATGAAGGACTTAATCTCACCGTATCAGACGGCCTTTATAAAGGGCCGACAGATCACTGACAACTTTGTGGCCACTCGAGAACTGTTGCAACATATTTCGGTATCCAAAAAAGAGGCTGTCTTCCTTAAACTCGATTTTACGAAAGCATTTTATTCGATAGAATGGGATTTCCTCTATTCGGTTATGGAGGCCAGGGGCTTTCCAGCAATTTGGATTGCATGGATAAGGGCCTTACTTAACACGGCACAATCTAGGGTCCTTGTAAATGGAGAG
Organism: Carex littledalei; assembly: GCA_011114355.1. Lineage (NCBI taxonomy): Eukaryota > Viridiplantae > Streptophyta > Magnoliopsida > Poales > Cyperaceae > Carex > Carex littledalei. Next base: position 14,917 of record SWLB01000051.1, on the reverse strand, counting down.
TCAACATATTTTTTCTTGCACAAAAGGGGGCTGAGGCAGGGAGACCCCCTTTCGCCAATGCTATTTAACATAGCGGCCGATGTTTTTCAACATGATGGTGGGATTAACTAACAAGATCTTGCAAAGGAAAATGACTAAGAAAATAAGCGAGGCAATCCTAGCTCTCCAGTATGCGGACGACACTGCTTTCATCGCCTCGGCGGATGACACTACCCTAATCTCACTAAAACTGGTAATGAGGCTTTTTGCATCAATTTCGAGTCTTAGAATAAATTACAGCAAGAGCACTTTTGTACCAATAAACATTGCAGCCATGGGTGCAATAGGTATTGGGATGTGGTACGACCAAGTTCTCGGTCACTTATTTAGGCATGCCTTTGACAGTATTAAAACCGACAAAAGACATGTATATGCCCCTGATTGAGAAACTAGAATGCAAATTGGGAGGTTGGAAGTGCAAAATGTTATCAAGAGGAGGCAGACTAGAGTTGGTAAGGTCGGTTATGTCGGCCATACCAATTTACCATATGACTTGCTTTCAACTGCCGCAGTGGTTAATCGATAGGATTGACAGGATTCGTAGAGGCTTTCTTTGGGGCAAAAATGGAGTCAAAGAAAGAGGTATTTCACTCACAAACTGGGAGACGATCTGTATACCGAGGAATTACGGAGGTCTTGGCGTTGCAAATTTGAAGTTAGTTAATGTAGCCTTGTTGCTTCATTGGTGGTGGAAGGCCTACCATGAACCGAACAGTTTATGGGCAGTCACGATTGGCAAATTAAGAAGGAAGGGGACGACTAATCTAAAACTGAAAATCTGGAATAAAACCGGATCATTTTTTTGGTCACAGCTGAATCGAATAAAAGGATTGTTTACATGGAGCACAACTTGGATTGTGGGGGATGGTGCATGCATATCCTACTGGTATGACACATGGCATGATAGGCCAAGAGCAACCCATAGAGTGGCGACAGCACTTAAGCCATACATATTGCTAAAAGAAGCATGGCTGCTGAGGCAAGAAATAGACCCGACCGTGATAGCTGATGAGGAATTAATAAGGTTTACAGAGAATGAGGACAAAATTCAGTGGAGATGGGACAAAACGGGTGTGTACTCGGCTAAATCGGTCTACAAAATATTGGCTGAAGGGGGCCGAATTAAAAGTTCTCACAAGGAAACGTGGCGATGCAGGATACCGCCAACTGTTAAGATATTTGCATACTCGGTACTATGTGATACTGACGAGGGAGGCCTTGAGAAGACGGGGAATGAATCTGCCACTAAATTGCGTTCTATGCAGAAACTGCCCCATTGAGTCAACATTACATCTGCTATACCTATGCCCATACTCATTGGCTGTTTGGTTTGAAGTCTCCAGACTCATTGATGTACCGCTCATGACACCGGCAATGACGGGTATGGCAACAGTCGTGGGAAACAATAAAGATGAAAGGGATAATCACATACAAACAGTGGCTGGTTCGCTTCATATGTGTAACGTGGATGATCTGGAAGCAGAGGAATGTGATAGTATTCGATGAGAATAATCTACCCCCAACACTGCTGGCAAGAAGATGCACTCAGGAGATGCGATTATGGCTGCGCCATTGTTGATTTTGGATAGATAGATTTTACAGCTTTTGTTTCTTTTGTTTGTTTTCAAGAGATGCAGGGTATGACAATCCCCTTAAGGGATTGGTTGCGACCAGCTATGTGGTCTATAAGTGAATTAGAAAGTTGTAATTTCTGTATATATTTTACTAATCAACGTTACATACCTATATAATGAAAGACTAATGACAAAATAGGAAAGTAATTAATACAAATATTCACACAGCTAATCATAAATCAATACAGCTAATATCCCTCCGACTTTCTATCTTTAACACTCCTCAAGTTGGAGCGTATATGTCTAACATGCCCAACTTGTTACATATAGTATTAATTGGAGTTTTGCGAAGAGGTTTGGTTAGAATATCGGCGAGCTGAAGATCTGTCCGAACGTGAATGAGTTGAATACATGGGGGACAAGAAGATGTTCCTATGACAAGATCTCGAATCAGATGACAATCCACCTCAATGTGCTTGGTCCGCTCATGGAAGACCTGATTCTTGGCGATATGCATGGCGGCTTGATTGTCACAGTGTAGCCTCATCAAACCATCATGGCGAACACCTAGCTCGCTGAGTAAACGCTTCGTCCAAACTAGCTCACAGGATGTGTTTGCCATTGCGCGGTATTCTGACTCCGCACTGGATCGAGATATAACTGTCTGCTTCTTACTCTTCCAGGATATAAGGTTACCACCAAAGAAGACACAATATCCAGTAGTGGACCTTTGACTAGTAGGACAACCTGCCCAATCGGCATCAGTGAACGCTGCGATCCTACTATGTCCCTGATCAGAATATACGAGTCCTTTACCTGGAGATCCCTTAAGGTATCTAAGGATCCGAATAGCTGCGTCCCAGTGTGTAGTGTGCGGGGCTGACATGGATTGGCTCACTACACTCACTGGATAAGCAATGTCTGGTCGAGTAACTGTTAGATAATTTAGCTTCCCGACCAATCTCTAATATTTCTCAGGATCATGTAAGGGTGCTCCGTCATCAGGCATGAGCTTGGTCTCAGGGACCATCGGTGAGTCAACGGGTTTGCATCCAAGCAACCCGCATTCTAAAAGCATATCAAGAACATACTTTCTTTGACAAATAAGGATCTTACCAGGAGACCGTGATACCTCAATGCCAAGAAAGTACTTGAGTTTACCAAGATCTGTAATCTGGAATTGCTCGCTCAAAAACTTCTTCAATGCCGAGATCCCTTCGACATCATCACCAGTGATAATCAGATCATCGACATATGCAACTAGGATGATGGTCTTCTCCTTTAAGTGTCTATAAAAGACTGAGTGATCATTAGTACTCCTGGTCATGCCAAACTGACCAAGTGCTTGGGAGAGACGCCCAAACCAAGCTCGGGGAGATTGTTTCAGACCGTATAGAGACTTTCGCAAACGGCAGACTTTAGAAGCCTCCTCCTGAACAACAAATCCAGGTGGTTGAGTCATATAAACCTCCTCCTCAAGGATGCCATTGAGAAATGCATTCTTGACATCTAATTGGTGCAGCGGCCAGCGGCGAATAGCAGCTAGAGACATGCAGATGCGAACAGAGGCCATCTTAGCAACGGGAGAAAATGTCTCATCATAATCAATGCCATAGACCTGAGAGTACCCTTTTGCAACCAAGCGAGCTTTGAGTCGGTGTAGTGATCCATCAGGATGAACCTTGATCGTGAGGACCCACTTGCAACCGACTGCCTTTTTACCAGGAGGGAGAGAACAAAGATCCCATGTTTCATTTTTCCACAGAGCTGACATTTCCTCCTGCATAGCACTAAACCACCCCGGATTTTGCAGAGCCTCTGGCACATTCTTAGGAACAGAGTAACTGTCAAGGCTAGTAGTAAAGGCACGGTGATCTGTGGATAGGGATGCGTAGGAACAGAAGCGGTCAAGAGGATATCTGGTACTTGGGCATTTACGTGGGCCTTTACGGAGGGCAATGGGAAGGTCAAGATCGGAGATTTGAGGTGGTGGGATTGGAGCAGGAATATGTGGACTAGGTGTGGTAGGGTCAGGTGCTTGTGTAGGAGATTGTGGGGATTCAGTGGTTGCGTCAGGTTCAACAGGGGATGCACAAGTCTCATGGTCCTGCATAGTCTGAACAGAGTTAGTATTAACAGGGAGATTCTTACCCCTTCGAGTATATACCTGAGTAATAGGAGGCGCAGGAGGTGTCGGTGGCACGCCACTCTCAAGGATTGAAGAAGAGCCGATGTGAACATCAGGATATTTCAGAATAGTCATGATAGGTGGAGAATTACTAGATGTAGATAATGGACTAGATTCAGAATTTAAGGAATACGGTACAGACTCCATAAAAACAACATCAGAAGAAACAAAGTACCTTCTAATAGTGGGGCTATAACATCGATAACCTTTTTGAGTGACAGAATAGCCTACAAAAATACATCGGAGGGACTTGGGATCAAGTTTCGTACGACCTGGTCTATTATCATACACATAACAGACGCAACCAAAGATCTTGGGTGAAACAGGAAATAAAGGTGCAGATGGAAATAGGACATTATAGGGTATTGCACCATCAAGTACAGAAGATGGCATACGATTTATCAGATAACATGCGGTTAGAACTGCGTCAGCCCAGAAACGATGAGGGACATGTCCATGTATCATCATAGTGCGAGCCACCTCAAGTATGTGTCTATTCTTTCGTTCAGCCACTCTATTTTGTTGAGGTGTATAAGCACATGATGATTCATGGATGATACAATTATCAGTCGTATATTGCACAAATTCATTTGTAAAATATTCTTTGGCATTGTCACTACGAAGAGTTTTAACAGTGGTATCGAACTGAGTTTTCACAAAAGAACAAAAAGCTGAAAATTTTGCAAAAATTTCTTGTCTAGATTTAATAACAAAGATCCAAGTTGCACGAGAGAAATCATCCACAAAAGTAACAAAATATCAAAAATCTGATACAGATGTAACTGGACAAGGACCCCATACATCAGAATGCACTAAAGCAAAGATACTGTTAGACCGATTAATGACTCTAGGTGGATGGGAAGCACGGACATGCTTTCCCTGGATACAGGACTCACAAACTAATTCTGAAATAGACTGAAATTCAGGACGTATCTTCTTCAACACCTAGAGAGATGGATGCCCCAACTGATAATGAACCTCCTTAGCACTACTAGTACTCAGGTATGCCACTCGCTGAGGTGAGCTCTCCATGCAATACAGACCTTTGTCCTTATATGCAGTGCCAATCAACCTGTTCGTCCCCAGTTCCTGAAAGATGCATTTAGTTGGGGTGAAGGTAACGGAGCAATATAACTGTTATGTTATTTTGCTTACAGACATAAGGTTCTCAGGAAAAGAAGGAACATATAAGACAGATGATAAGGGCATGTTTTGTGAAATTTGGGTCGATCCAATTCCTTCTATATTGCAGGTAGAGCCATTGGCTATTTGGACAGGTGGTTGTGAGGTAGTGGCAAGGCCTGACAGTATACTTTTGTTACCAGTCATGTGGTCAGTAGCACCTGAATCAACAATCCATGATGATTTAGATGCTATAAAACAGTTAGAAGTCATACCTGGGTGAGCTAAAGTAGCCCTCGGAGTCTGTGGCTGAGAGGTCATGTCGGCACGAGAGAAGCCCAGCTGCTCGAGTCGCTGAACAAGTGTAGCAATTTCACCTGAATTGGTGCATTCGCTGGGTGATTGATCGACAGTGGCCACCTGAGCACGAGGAGGGTGTGGTGAAACTTTTGGGCGCTTTGGGCAGTCCCACTTCATGTGACCCCACTCCTTGCAATAGCGGCACTGCACATTCTTATTGTTACTCGAATTAGAAGTGCCCTCAGATCCTTTTCCTCCTTTCACAAATGACTGACTTGTGCTCTTACCTCTGTAAGAGTTTGCCACTAATGCTGAGTTTTCAGTAATAGGTGACGAACCAATCCCATCAGATGGAAACATTTCCCGCAGAAGATGATAGGTAGCAGACAACGATGGTATAATTGTCTGACCAAGAAGGATCGGTCGTGCTGAGGAGTATCTGGATGACATACCTCCAATAAATGTGAGTGCATTCTGCTGCTCCCATACTGTGGCTGAATCTGCACCGAAGGGAAATAAATCACTCATCTCATCAGATAATTTCTTGAATTTAGTGAAGTACTCGGTAAGAGTTGCATCACCCTGTTCACACCGTGCATGTGCCTGAGAAACTGTGTATGCGTGTGCCATGCTGGTTCTTTTAGAATATGTGGATTGGAGATGATCCCACATTTTCTTAGTGGTCTTAAAGGTGTGTACAGTGGACAAAATATCGGGCTCCATTGCATTCCACAGAATCATGCGAATAGAGCTATCCTCAGCTTTCCAGTCTTCGGTAGCTTGTGATTCTTCCGTCAGATATTTTCCCTTTCGAAGCGAATCTAACCCAGTCACAACAAATGTGGACCATTGTTCCCAGTTGGAGCTAGAGAGGTTAACAGGAATTTTCAGTTGCTGAATGGATATTGATTGTGGAACCATAGGTGCAACAGGTGGTTTATCCATTAAAAAAAAATTCTAAATAAAATCAGAGTTGTTTATCAATATGAGTCTCGGGTCCGAACTCTTTCCTTCTCCGAAGAAAGAAAGAGAGAGGGCCGAAGAGGGAAAGAGGGATCGGTACCGGAGAGAGGGCCGAAGAGAGAAAGAGAGATCGGTACCGAGTCCTGATCGATGGGCGGTGCGGTGGGCGGTGCGGAGTGGCGTACACAGGGCGGAGTGGAGCGGCGCGCAGCACGGAGCAGAGAGGAGCGGATCGGCGAGCAGCACGGGGCTGAGCGGAGGGCAGCACGGGGCGGAGCGGAAGGCAGCACGGGGCGGAGCGAAGGTCAGGGCTGAGCGGAAGGTAGCACTGAGTAGTACGGAACGGCCGACTGCCGTGGATCTGACGAAACCCTAGCCGCCTAGGGTACAGAAGCCTGGTACGGCTCTGATACCATGTAAGTGAATTAGAAAGTTGTAATTTCTGTATATTACTAATCAACGTTACATACATATATAATGAAAGACTAATGACAAAATTAGGAAAGTAATTAATACAAATATTCACACAGCTAATCCTAAATCAATACAGCTAATATCCCTCCGACTTTCTATCTTTAACATGGTCATATTTGTAAAATATCGCTGTTAAACCATACTTGTCAGCTACTGGATCTCAAAAAAAAAAAAGGATCCTGTCTTGACAATTACAGATAACACCGATCTTCATAATTTTTCTTTTATTTTTCTATTTACATGCCACTGTCGCTGCCACCGCCACCTCCACCATAATTGCCACTGCTACTGCCACTGCCACCGCCACAGTAACTGCCACTACCACTGCCACCGTAACTGCCACGGCTGCCGCCACAAGGCACCACCACCACCGTAATTGCCACCGGCACCACCACCGCCACCATAATTGCCACTGCCGCTGCCACCGCCACTGCCACCATAAGTGCCACTGCCGCTGCCGCTTCCACCGCCACAATAATTGCCACTGTCACTGCCACCGTAACTGCCACCACCGCTGCCACCGTAACTGCCAAGGCCACCGCCAACGCTATTGCCACTGTCACTAAAGCAGAACGAGCCAAATGGTAGATCACATTGAGGGAATCCTGCAAGAGGCACTCACAAAATTTTATTTACTAATTAATTATAGGCATATGGGCAATCAGCATATTACAAATTTGAGACAATCCTGTAGAATAATCAGTTTATATAATAAATTTTAGATGAAGGGATGAAAGTGAAGTACTTACCATCACCATTAGTAGGTTGCATGGAGATGGAGTCCCCATTATCATGGAAAAGAGGGTTTTGCGTCTCCCCTGTATGTTGGAACATTCTGCCTGTTGAGATGGGTTCATTTGATAAATTCATCAAAGAAGAATCACCAATTGCAAAAAATTGCCCGCAGATTTCTGCCAAATCACCTATAATTTAGAATAACAAAAGAAAATTAGCTCAGTCAGATAACACATACAAGGGTTCAACAAAATTAGAATATACATATGGCACCTTCAATTCTATCGTTCTCAGTCTCAGAAGGGTTTGGCTCTGATGATCCCGAACCAACAACAAGACCCCCACCATTTGTAGAGAGAGGCATGTTCCTTTCCATTCGATGAACTAAAGCCTGAAATTCAAAAGACAGCAATTATTTAGACAACGATTGTAAAATCTGGCAAATGAAATAAAGATATAATGAAGGGCACCTGCCGAGGCTGACTACTGTTGTTCAAGGCATTGCATTTAGTGTGAAATTCATCGGCACACTGCATCGCATGCTCAACCATAGACACCCACTGTTTGCCAGATTCTGACTTAATACCAAGTATCTACAAAATATGAAAGAGGAAAGAGATGAAAATGAGTATCACCATCCATGAAATCAGAAAGCAATATTTATTAGCAAACGAATACAAAAAAAGAATGATCATAATCTTAAATCCTGGTTTCGGTACCAGTATAATGCGGTAGACAACAGATCTGCATCAGCATGTACCTTTCACTACCACTACCAATATCAATCAGGCCTGGAACAAATATGAACTAGTATAACTCGTTCACCTTATTGTACCTATGCAATATAAGTACTTTTAAGTGGGCACTGGAATTGTACCACCATTACGTACTGGTACGAGCCCTGTTCAGCTCCCAATACTATAACCACTTCTCAGATTCTAACCTTGCGAAGTGCAGTTTCATCATTGTAATACAATTTGAGGAAGTCCTCCACTGTGCTGATATTTTTCTTTTCAAGGAGAGAAGCGCGATCTTTTCCAATTTTCTTGATACTTTTCACGCCGTGTTTCAACTTTAGTAAGTCCTGTTTTTTAAACTCTACAGAATAAACAGCATCAAATCAGCAAGGATAAAAAATACAAGGATTTAATTCACCCTTCAGTATCAACATATACCAACTTAACACATATGTAGTATGTTGGTGATTTTTAGTCGTCAAATGCAAATTGGACTTTACATGCTAGTACTGGTAAAACATGCTAGGAGCATAGACTAAGATACTTGGAACATCTGTTACTAGTACCATGCCAGTTAGCAACGACACTATAATTAATAATGGTCAATACACAATGAAAATCATTCTTTACCTTCCGTTCGTCGGTCTCTTACTTTAAAAGGTTCGCTCACACCCTCTTGAACTCTTTGCCCATTCAAATAACCTTCTTCTCCATCACCCTCAACCATCACACCTAGCCGAAATCCACACTTCGTCCAGCTTGAATTATCATTAAAAACAATATTTCCAAAAGTACCAACCCCATTTTCAAGTTGAATAATGAGACTACGACCGATCAAAATAGACTCCTTTCCTTCCCTTCCGCTTAACACGTTCTGAACAAACTCACTTCTGCTCCAATTTACTCTGTTTTTCCAAAAATCAGCATCAAGCACAATGATTCTGACTTTGGCAGAAGAGAGAAAGCAGTCAGGAGATACTCTTGATCGATTGTAGGAGTCGTATATTTCTACTCCTATCGGGTCTCCATTATTGTCTCTCACTGGTTTGGTTGTGTAGGTGGGGTCATTGACCTTGTTGATGTACCGTAGCCGGTATGGAGCTTGGATGTTTTGAGATGGCAGCAGCAGCCTTTAAGAGAAAATTGAAATCCATAATTACTTACAAGAGACAAAAAGCAAAAAGGAAAATGTGTTGATTAAATAATAGCTGACCTTGGAGGAGGTAAATTGTAGTGAGACATTTTACCAAGCTCTTCACTAACATGTTTCTCTTCTCTAACCTGTTAAATTAAAATAAAACTGGCATTACATAACCGTCTCAAGTGGCATATATATGTTGTTTGCAATTATAATTAAGAAAGGGAATTAATGCTTACAAAACTGCTATTCATCTCGTCATGATAAGTGCGAAAACCGTGATTCCTAGTAAACAACATAAGAAGTAACATTTTTATTTATATTACCGTAGCCTCATTCCTGTCCTAATACTATTAAGAGAGAGAGAGAGAGAGAGAGAGAGAGAGAAGAGAAGAATGGAAACTGACGTCATAAGCATGGTCTGGCCTCTGATGACAGGAGGTGAGAGATGAGGGGCGGCGTGGCTGCTGTCACGAGGGGTGAGCTGACGGTAATGGTTGTTTTCATTGGGATCCATCTCCAATCTCTACTTCTCTCTCTCTCTCTCTGTCTCTATCTATCTCGGATGTTTGTGAAGAAAGATGGAGAATCTGCCCATGTACTTATAGCTAGGAGATGTAGACAGAGAGAGAGAGAGGAGTGAGAAGAGGATTTCATTATAAAAAGACAATAAGAATTCTTTAGAGTGTGCTACTAGTAGAGCCAGAGCTAGTGTTGACAATAATAAAGAGTTCTTTATAATATAAACTGGCAGCTGCTGTCATGATTCCTCAAAACAAGACACTAAGAGTTATTTTTCAACTCATCAAAAAGACAAAAAGAATTATTTAGAGTTCTGATAATCAGATCAAAATAATGTTAGACTCACAACATTGCTTAATGCGCATGCATGCAACTCTGGAGAAAACAAAAAATGCAGTATTATAAGCTTAACTGGTTTGGTTGGGCTTATATATTTATTACTCATAAATTAAATTACTAACATGTACGGTACTGGTATCCCCTCGATGGACATTGGCAAGTTAATTTCCGACATACATTCTACTTTTACATGTTTACCCGGATCTCATCTGGAACTGAATCGGGTCTGAACCGGAACCAACCCGGACCCTACCCGACCCGATAGCACCCCTAGACATTCGCATTCCCCTCTGATTCTCTCCTTGTCTAGAAATTGGCAAGTTAATTCCCAGCGACTTTGCCCTCTTTCAAATGTGTTTTTTTTTTTTTTTCAAAATAAAACTAAAACAAGGAAATGGAACGGCAAATTGTCTCTCCGCACACAGATTGGAGCATCTACATGCATTATTCACGAAATAAGACTAAAAATAAAATATATTTCAGAAATTAATTTCTAAGATGGATGAATGAATAAAAATTAACATTTTTGCAAGCATGACATTTTGAAAGCAAGCAATTCCCTTTTAAAAAATATTTACAAATGCTATCATTTACTCTTCTTATCTCAACACCCAATTTTACAAGGGACACCAAATAGGCCTATCCGGATCATTAACCGTTCATTAAATAATTGAAGAAGATGCTTCTGTGATAGTTTAAAAAAAAATTAATAATAAATGAAGAAGACGAAGAGAGACTTGATCAGTTCCGGCTTCCCGGCAACTTCCCCTCTCTTATTATATCGAATATATTTTTTAAACCATAAGGAAAATTGACCGGGAAATTTGCTTTACGCCTCCAGCGCTCCAGGACAAGGAGTCAGTACCCGGGGTTTAGTTTAAGAGCTCCCTTGAAGTAACTTAAATTTTGAGTTTAGATCTGAACCGTCCGATTAGAATCCGAGCCAATCCAGTCCGAGGTGGATGCACGGGTGAGCTTTAATATTCGTGCCGAAACAGATTAACCGGTCCATATTCAAACTCAATATTTAAGGTACCATAGGATGGTATTATGTTAATGGACCGGGAATGGGCCGGATCCAGGGAATTGTTTTAAGATTTCATGTGGTTTGACCCACCGTAGAATAGAATCCATATCCTCGACGGTACCGTAAAAGATTCCCTTTTACAATTAGCTATTTACGGTTTGAGATTTAACTCTCAGCCGGTTTGGGATTCGGGCTGACTGCGGGGCAGTATTATTGGGCTTTGAGATTCGTGCCAAGTTAAAAAGAACGGTCCAGATCAAGTAATTGTAAAAGATTTCCTATTACGGTACCGTCGGTGATATGAATTCGTAGAATAGATTCATCCAAAGTATATGTACCATGTTTCTTTTAGTTTTACGCTACATTTTTATTAATATCCAACGTTAATTAGAAATTAAAATATATATCCAGCTCGGCTCGGTTTTGATAAAAATATTCAAACCGACCATTAAATGGCTGTTTGTTTCAAACATCATTCTATCAAATTTCACACTATCTCTCTTCGGTTGAGCTTTTTCTCTCAGATTTCTCCATCTCTTTCCAGATTTGCAAGTAAATCCCTCTAATTTTTTTAAAATTCATATGGTCGTAAAATGTTGGTATTTGTTAGTAATGTACCAAAATTAGAATAATTTAGTTGTAAATTAGTGTTAAATCCGTTGTAGTCAGTTTTAATTATTTAATTTAGTAAAATTTAGAGTAGTTAGCTAAATTTAAATTAATGTAGCGTAATTTATTGTAATTTAGTATAATTAGCATAGTTGAGAATATTTTTATTTTAGAATATTTTCACATTTTTTTACCATAATTAGGATAATGAAGCCTAATTTAGTGCAATTTAGCATAATTAGAATAATTAGTCCATGTTAGCATAAGTTGCCTATTGTAGTAAGTTGTAGCATATTTTAGCATATTTTAGACTATTTTAACCGCAATTGGCCGATTTTAGCGTATTTTAGGCTATTTTGGCCTATTTTTAGCGTATTTTAGGCTATTTTGGCCTATTTTTAGCATATTTTATCTAAATTAGGCTTTTTTGTCCATTTTAGTATATTTTAGGCTATTTTAGTCGCAATTGACCTATTGTAGCCTATTTTACCATAATTAAACCTATTTTGCCCTGTTTTAGCATATTTTACCGAAATTAGACTATTTTGGCTTATTGTAGCATATTTTAGGCTATTTTAACCGCAATTGGCATATTTTAGACTATTTTAGCATAGTTAAGCCTATTTTGGTCTATTTTAACATATTACGCAATTAGGCATTTTGAGCCTATTTTGGGCTATTTTAGAATATTTTAACCGTAATTGGCCAATTTTAGTCTAATTTTGCCTATTTTACCATATTTTACCGAAATTAGGCTATTTTGGAATATTTTAGCATATTATAGGCTATTTTAACTCATCAAAAAGACAAAAAGAATTATTTAGAGTTCTGATAATCAGATCAAAACACTACTATAGAAAAAGAGATTGCAGACGGACATTACCGAAAGAGCTACACGGATTTCCCTGCCGTGTATGAGTTGAGGGTGTATAAAAGGTACCCTCTATAGACACGGATATTTACCCGTGTATATCTAACGCTTTCTACACGGATTACCAAATAAACAGCCGTGAACATACACCTGCCTATGGCGCTCTCCATATAACCGAGCAAAATGGATATTACGTAAACGACCGTGTACGACTACTCTTTATTCACGGACATTGCAACTAAACGTCCGTGTAGGTTAGTTTACCTACACGGACGTTTAGTTGCATATCCGTGTCCCTCTCTTAGCAAATCAATAAAAAATAAAATAATCCTTGTATCTCCGAACTCGTTCTACACGGATATTGGTCAGAACAACCGTGTCGAATTACTCTATCTACACGGACGTTTAATTTCATATCCGTGTCCTATCATAACTATCGTACACGGATAAACATAAAATAATCTGTGTAGCCCTCCGAAAACGATCTACACGGGTTTTTGTTAAACAACCGTGTCAAATTACTTTTTTCTACACGGACTTTTAATTTCATATCCGTGAAGCTTTCTTAACTATCCACACGGACTTTATAAAAGAATATCTGTACTCATTCTACACGGTCGTTTGTTTAACAACAGTGTGGAATTACTGTATTCTACACGGACATTTAGTTTCATATCCGTGAAGTTCTCTTAACTAACATACACGGACTATATAAAAGCATCCGTGTAGCTCTCTGTACACATACACGGGCTTTAGTTTAACATCCGTGTAGCGTTTGCTTTGACACGGACTTATAATTCATATCCGTGTAGGTATCGTAACTATCATACACGGACAAATATAAAATAATCCTTGCTCACTCAACTCGTTCTACACGGGCTTTCGTTTAATATCCGTGTAGAATTGTCCCATTTTTTTTCTTGATTTTTTTCATTTCTGGGCTAGCCTCCAGTTTAATTTGCTAGCCAGTTTTCCTACAAAATTCATATACCATTCTGTTTTGCTAGCCAGTTTTCCAGATAATTTGACATTAAATTATGCTTGCTAAATTCATATATACACTAAATTGTTATACAAATCCATGTTCAGCATTACAATATTCAGATAGAAACCATCTTGCCCAGCTACATCTTATATAGTCGATCTGCTCCTTGGTGTACTCAGTTAGCTTTGATGGTTGCTACAATTATAATTTGGTATTAGTTAGTAACAATAAAAGGTAGATGCAAGACAGTCGCAAATATCAATTGCTAATTTAATGAAATAAGAATTATAAGTAAGCATAATATGAAAATATCAATTGCTATTATATAGGCACAATTAATATGAATTACATACCACATCTGGAAATCTGAATTGCATTCTTTCGACAAAGTCAAGCATGGAAATCATCATGTAATATCCGCATTCCCAACCCGCCTTCTGTTGCGGGCTCTACAATTTACATTTAGCGGCCTATGTTAGGCCTATGTTAGAATGACAATATTTTTTTGAACAAAATATGAAATTATAGAATTGTGTTGTGCTCACCTGCCACCACCTCCAAGTCAACCTATTTCCCAATTTCTTGTCTGTGCTGCGCAATCCTCCTTTTGTAACGTATGCAGCAAAAGCCCTTACAAAATGGAGTGACTCTAATTAGCAATTCCACAATTTGTTATAATTGGGAAAAAATCAAACATAGTGAAAGATTATTGCTTACTTTTGCACATACGGGTAGATTGATTTGCACTTGCTAAATGGGATCCTTTCTGTGGGCTGTGAAGAATCTATCAAGTAAACCGCACTCATGCAAGGCACAATGATGATCAAACACCAGTGTCCGCTGTGGGAGGAGAAGAATTATAGGATCTTAGCATACAGTACCCAGATATTTTGGCATATATAATAGTGAGACACGTGTTTGCTTGACTTGATGGTGTGATTTCAATTATTTATATATTTAATCACAAGGTTAGAACTAACATCTGGTGGTATGGCAAGAGAAGAAATCTCTTCTTCGCCTTAGTAGCTTGGAGCATCGCGCCACACAGGTAATTCATAGACTCCTTCGAAGCATTTTTCACGTTCATCGCACTAAGTACGCTGGGGTCCAGAAAAGCACACAAGTTTTGTTTGCCCTTGCATTGACAACTATTGATTAGCCTCCTGAAAAATTATCATATGACATTAGAATATATTCTTCAGTGCTATACACATGATATAAACAATTTTTGGTCACTAACATGAGGAAAATGGTGATGTGCCCCACATCGAGCCATTTATCGGACCCCGAGGCA
>SWLB01000050.1:0-55349 GCA_011114355.1 Carex littledalei | reverse complement strand
AGTTGTATTTCATCTTCTATTAGTTGTCATTCATATTGTACTGGTTGTCATTCATGTTGTACAGATAGTCTTTCATCAAGTACTAGTTCTTTTCCATCCTGTTATGGTTTTCTTTCATCTTCTACGAGTTATTTTGCATCTTTTTTCTAGTTGTCTTTCATCTTCTACAAGTTGTGTTTCATTTTCTTCTAGATGTTTTTCGTCTTGTACTGTCTGTATTCATCTTCTACAAGTGGTGTTTCATATTTTACTGGTTATTTTTCATCAAATACTAGGTTATTTTTTATCTTCTACTAGTTGTCTTTCATATTCATCTAGTTGTCTTTCATGTTCTACTGGTTGTGTTTAATCTTCTTCTAGTTGTCTTTTGTCTTGTACATTTTGTGTTTCATATTCTACTGGTTGTCTTTAATCTACAACTAGTTGTATTTCAACTTTTTCGAGTTGTATTTCATCTTGTACTGGTTGTTATTCATGTTCTACTAGCTCTTTTTCATGTTCTTCTGAATGTGTTTCATGTGCTGGTCGTTGTTTCTCATCGTCTTCAAGTTGTGTTCAATCTTATATTGATTGTCTTTCATGTTCTTCTAGTTGTCTTTAATCTTGTACTGGTTGTTGTTCATGTTATATTTGTTGTCTTTCATCTTCTTCAGGTTGTCTTTCACGTTCTACTAAATGTGTTTCTTGTTCTTGTAGTTGTTTTACAAATTTTCTAGCTGTCTTTCATCTTTTAAAGGTTGACTTTCATGTTCTTCCACTTGTATTTCATCTTGTTCTTGTTGTATTTCATCTTGTACTAATTGTGTTTCATGTTATACTAGTTGTTTTTCATCGTCTTCTAGTTATCTTTCATCTTGTACTGGTTATATTTCATGTTCTTCTAGTTGTCGTTCACCTTCTTCTTGTTGTCTTTCAACTTTTTCTAGTTCTCTTTCATCTTCTACTAGTTGTGTTTCATCTTTCATCTTTTACTTGTTGTCTTTTACATTCTACTAGTTGTGTTTCATGTTCTATTGATGGTATTTTATCTACTAACATTGTATTGCATCTTGTTCTAATTGTATTTCATCTTGTACTTGTTGTTTTTCGTATTGTACTGGTTGTTTTTCATCGTGTACAAGTTGTTTTCATGTTCTTCCAGTTGTCTTTCATCTTCTAGTAGTTGTTTTACACCTGTTGAGTATTTTAGGTATGGTGTTTTTATACTTTTTTAACTTTTAATATTTATAAACCTTCGTACCCAATGAATAGGTTAGTTGTAAGCGCACAACCTATCGATTGTAGTATTTAGGTATCGATCCACAGGGAGATAGGGAAATACCAATTTTTAATAAAGAAAACTACTTTTAAAACTAAACAATAAAAGTAAAAAGGGGGGTTTTGTGTAATTTCGTTTTTGAAGGAAAATTAAAGTAAATTAAAAGTTCGTAAAAAGCAATAAAAGTCGGTGAAAATCAAGTTTGAGAAGTCTAGGGGTATTCGGTCCACAATCCCTTGCTAATTCTATCTACTCGGTTTGTTTAAGTTCATGTTTGATTATGACGAGGCTTCTAACTTATGTTAGCCTTTGGAACAAATATTAATACAAATACTTTGGGTGGATGGATTAATGTTCCTCGAATTCTAGGGCTGTCACTAACCTAGAGGGATATTTAAGTCACATGCTCCAAAATATATATCAATATTTGTTCTCAGGTGTCCTAATTATGTTTTGACTTCACGATTAAGTCCTTAACCAAACCCTAACCTTAATTCCTATAGTTCCGGTTTAGATATCAAATTGGTCATAAGATAAACTAAATCCTAAGATATATGTTTATGATTTCGATTAATACTTTCCTTACCTTGACCAATGCTAGAATTTAATAGACTAAAGCGAAAGACACGATTAACGTGATTTCATGCTACTTCAATTCACTAAACCTAATCAGGTGAACTACAATTCAAGTACTAATGAAATTCATAAAGAATAAATCACAGAAATTAACATCAAATCAAACAATCATCATAAAAACTAAAATCCGAGTAAGATAAAATTTCATGCTACATGACCTAAACCCCTAGAGAGAAACTAGCCTCTCATGGAGATGCGAGTATTCATCATGAATTCAAGTACAAAATAAGTAAAGACAAAGAGAAAGTAACTAGAGAAATAGAGTACACCATTCTCTAATCAAAAACCTTAGTCTTCCTTGCGTTTGCTGTGAGAATTCGCCTTCTTTCTTCTTGATTTGCTCCTGTGGTTGATGCTCTTTCTCGTGAATTTCTCTCTTAGAATGGTGATGATTATGGAGAAGAAATTCCCTTCTTTTTATAGTAGATCTGGAGCATATGGACGTGGGGAATCATTCTAAATCTGTCCCAACGTGTTCCCCACGTTTCCACCTTCTATTCCTCACATTTGGGTCGTGGTCTAAAGTGCCGAAAATAGAAAATCCTCCGAAATAGCAGTTTTCAGGCTGAATGCGGCCCAAGTGCGTCCGCACGGGTTTTGGTTTGTGCTCTGATTTGCTCTCTGAGTGCTGAGTGAGTCCGCACAGCTTCCCAGTGCGCCCGCATTCCGCTCGGACTTTTCTGTTCTTCCTTTGCTCAGAATCACAAATTTTCCTAAGTCCGGAGTGCGGGTCAGGTGCGGGTTAGTGCGTCCGCATTTATTTTCTCTGCTGCTGGATTTCTTCTGGAAAATCTGGCTAAGTAGAAACTGCGTCCGCACCAACTTTTAGTGCGTTCGCATTCCTCTCGGACATTTCCTCTGGATCTTGCTTTTTCTTCCAAGTGACGAGTGCGGCCGCACTCTGGCCAGTGCGTCCGCACTTAGCTTCTTTTTCTTGTTTTCCTGCGAATTTCATACAGACAAATGCAGTAACTTGATTCTAGGGGTATTTAATCCTATATTATACTAAAATACATGATATTTGGTGCTATTATGTGATAAAAAATAGATCGAACATATATATAAATTAAACCTATCAAATTCCCCCAAGCTTGAACTTTGCTTGTCCCCAAGCAAAACCTAACTTGACTAATATTCGGTCTCTTTGATACACCTTATATCAAGTATGTTTCTCAAGTGAAAAATTTGTATGATCTTGCCAAAAATTAAAAATCCTCATGCAAATTTCTCAAATTTCAAGTTTAACCCTCAGATAATTATGACTCAACCCACAATTCGATTACTCTAACTTTTATTTCCTTAAAGGTCTATAATTTATGAACTTCGTTTACCCAAATTGATTAAAAGAAATGCTATCTTAAATGTGGAATTTTCAAATTCCCCCAAGCTTGAATCAAAACTTAGGTTAGAAATTTTGCGGACTACGTGTGTTGATACATGCATATTCTCATTTTTGTTGTTGCTTTTGATTTTTCTCATGATTTTAGCACCATTTTTCCCCATCCTCATTTAAGCACCGGTTGGTTACAAGTAGTTAACTGTACCCAACCGTTCTAATTCAAGGGTGCTTTGCATGCTCATAATCCACCCTTCCATTAACACGAATGTCAATTTTATCGGGAGACTAGTGGAGCAAGAGTGCTAAGGACTCATAACCATAAGTACGTCATGAAGCCGTAACATAGGTCATTGGAGTCACCTTTTATTTTCTAAAATTTTCAATTTTACCCAATTTCTCAACATATATGCACATATCATGAATACACACATCCCTAAGTATTCCTTCATACTTATGGATATCCCAATCTTTCCAAATTTAAAATTCCCAAATCTAAATAGTTTCTCTAATAAATTTGGATTTCTAATGTCCCAATTTCATACACCTTTATTTCCACAAAGTTTTTCGCCAAATTATGTAGTCATTTCAAATTATTCCAAGGATTTACCGAAAATTCGAAAAAATTGTGCATGAACACCCCTAATTTTCGTCAATCACCCAAATTTATCACATCCTACGAAAAAATTTAAAATTAATTTAAAATTGCTGAAATTAAACATGATCCTAAATGCACATGCAAGATACATTTTCTTCCCATCTCCCGAGCTTAAATCAAGCATTGTCCTCAATGCTGAAAATAAACAAAAGTAAATAAGAAGAAATATGGACTTAACTTATTGGCGAAAGTCGGTGGTAGTACGGGGAGAAGCGGCCTCACGGGGCGTTGTCATCGCCCTCATCCATGTCCTCATTCTCTTCTTGATTTGGCATCTTTCTTGTTAAGAAGGTATCAGATTGCCGCATGATCGGTGTACACCACTACCTTAGATCCCACCAAGTATTGTTGAAATTTGTTGATGGCGAAGATTACCGCTAGGAATTCCTTTTCGGTTGTGGTGTAGTTCATTTGCGCCTCATCTAACACCTTGCTTGCATAATAGATCACATGCGATTTGTTATCGGCTCGTTGCCCTAAGACGGCTCCTACGGCATAGTCGCTTGCATCACACATAATTTCAAAAGGGGCATCCCAATTCGGAGGTCGGAGAATTGGAGCTGAAATTAGTGCTTCTTTAATCCTGCAAAAAGCATTAATCCAAGGTTCATCAAATTTAAATTCAACATTTTGCATTGTCAAATTAGTGAGAGATTTGCAAATTTTCGAAAAATCCTTGATGAACCGCCTATAGAATCCCGCATGGCCTAGAAAGCTTCGCACATCTTTTACGCATGTTGATAGGGCAATTTTTCTTTCACCTCCACCTTGGCTTTGTCGACTTCCAAACCCTTCGAGGATACTACATGGCCTAGAATGACTCCTTGTTGCACCATGAAATGACATTTCTCCCAATTGAGTACTAAATTGACCTGCTCACAACGTTCTAAAACTTTGATTAAATTAGTCAAGCAATTGTCAAATGAAGTACCAAATACCAAAAAATCATCCATAAAACTTCCACAGAATTTTCTAACAAGTCAGAAAATATAGCCATCATGGCTCTTTGGAATGTGGCTGGTGCGTTACATAAACCTAACGGCATTCTACGGTACGCGAACGTACCATAGGACAAGTAAATGTTGTTTTCTCTTGGTCGTCGGGGTGAATTGAAATTTGAAAGAAACCACTATACCCATCTAAGTAGCAAGGATGTGAATGGTATGCGAGTCTTTTGAGCATTTGGTCGACAAAAGGTAGAGGGAAATGATCCTTCCTTGTTGCATTGTTTAGCTTGCGGTAGTCGATGCACATTCGCCAACCGGTCACCACCCTTGTTGATATCATCTTGTCGCCTTCGCCTTTCACCACTGTGGTACCACCTTTCTTAGGTACAACATGAACCGGACTTACCCATTTTGAATCGGTGATTGGGTAGATGATGCCGGCATCTAGGAGTTTGATGATTTCCTTCTTCACGACTTCCTTGAGATTCGGATTGAGTCTTCTTTGAGATTCGATAGAAGGCTTGTGATCATCCTCCATTAGAATTCTATGAATGCAAAAGGGACTGATTCCGGTTAGATCGTCAATTGTGTACCCAATAGCTTTCCTATGTAACCTTAGTTCACGGAGAAGCTTTTCGGTTTGATCTTTGTTGAGCTTAGAATTGACTATCACCGGATATGTCTATCACCGGATATGTCTCATCTGTTCCCAGGTACTAGTAGCGAAGAGTAGGTGGCAATGGCTTGAGTTTGACTTTCGGTTGTGCGGAATTGGTCAAATCACCTTCGATTTAAGCTACTTCAGCCTGAGTGCGGACACACTCATAGTCAGTACAGCCGCACTGCGCTCGGTTAGGCAAGATTTGGGATTATGTAGTGCCAGTGCGGGCTGAGTGCAGGCGCATTGATGTTTGATCGGGCTGAGTGCGGAAGCACAGATGGCTGGTGCGGACGCACTGCTCTTGGTCTAGTGCATCTGGTAATTCTTCTGTGTAGGTGCGGACGCACTGAGGTTCTGTGCGGACGCACTGGGGGTGTTTTCGCAGATTAGATCGGTTTCGAGGTCGGTTTCTTCCAGGATTTGGTCCAGTTAAGATATAGTTTGATCATCCTATCTAAATGATCATCAATTATAGAGTCTAAAACATCTACCATGCATATTGAGTCATTATCATTAGACGGAAATTTAAGAGATTTGAACATGTGAAAATCTACCTTTTCTCCACCAATGTCAAAGGAAATTTTTCCTTCTTTAACATCGATGTTGGCACCTGCTGTTATAAGGAAATCACGCCCTAACAAGATAGGGGTATGAGTGTCCTCTTCCATTTCCACAACCACGAAATCAATAGGCACAAAATATTCACCTATTTTGACAATTACATCCTCCACAATTCCTTCGGGAAACCTTACCGTTTTATCGGCCAATTGCAAGGACATTCTACTTATCATTCTACTGAAATGAAAAAATTAACGAACCAAAAATTATTTTACTCAACATAGATCTACTTATCATTCGGTTCATGAATCTATTATATTCTATTTCTAAAAATCAACCTATTCTAATTATTATCATATTCTAATCAAATCAACAAAATAACGTAGTCTTGAGTACCTTAATGCAGAATTTTCAAACCAAAGAGACAGATTCAATCAGTTTGGCAATGGGTGCGGTTTGGGAGTCTTCTTCTTTAATCGATGGCTGTGAAGAAAAGAGGAGAGGATGCAGGGAAATAAAGGGGTGAGGGGGCGGGGTTCAAATAGAACAGGGAGTGATTTAAGACAAAACTTACGGTTATTAAAACTTTGGGAAATTAGGGTTTTATTTATAGAGGTTATATCAAGGGGTGCGGTGGTTTACAAATTGAGGTGGCGGGGTTTGAACCTGGGAGCGGAATTTTAAAATTGGAAGGGTGGCTGTGGGTGGAGTTTATTTAGTTATTTTGGTAGAGAGTGAATATGGATCGCTAAATTCAATTGGGCTGAATTGGGTTCGTTTGATATATAGATGAATTTATTTAACTATGTTGTGACCTACTAATTAGAAAAATGAAATTGAGTCGTTTCTCCCATCTATTCTCTCAAGTTACGTGGTGTTACAACATATATTCCTGTTGCGTCTGATTTCCTGTTGTTGTTTTATGAAAGACACTACATAGGTCACTGCGATTTATGTTACGCAAGAATGACAGATCTTTCATCGAGATTCTACATAGGACACTGCGATTTTCCTTACGCAAATGACTGATCTCTAAAAACCCCAAATTACTACACAGATCACTGCGATTTTCCTTACGCAAGTGATGGAATTTGGTACGCGTTTTGTTGGTCTGGTTTATGGTTTCCCCGCTAAGGTTTTCTTCACATAAACCTAATAGATCTCAACGAGGCTAATTCATACAAATAGTTTATCTTACTATTAAAGTACTGTCACTATCTTAACGGACTCAAACTAGATCATTGAAGTTAGATGAAGAGATAGTAAATCACAAAAGCATTTAGATTCAACAACAAGAAATCATAATCAACAGAAATATATATCAAAACATCAAGAGTAACAAGGTTTACTGCCTAGCCCTAAGAAAAGGAACTTAGCTGCGAAACGGCATTGTTACAAGCACTCCTCTCTTCTCTCTTTAATCAAATCTAACTATTCCTTCTGCCCAGGGGCCTTATATAGGAGTGGAGGGACGTCTGGAGGTTGAGTAGGGGCTAAGAAACTGATCTGGAAACAGCTGTCGGCAGTTATTCCCCAAGAGACGCCTTCGGTTACGGACCGTATCACTTGATACGGTCCGTATTAGGACCTTGACGGTTAGGGTTTAATGCTTCTAGCGCTATCTTCTGGTCTGTGCTAGGCCTGGTCCGTATTAGGCAATACGGACCGTAACAGAGACTTCGTTGATAAGCGTCGCTGATCCGATTGACCCGATTCTAGCTCCATTTGGTGTGAAATAGTCCCAAAACCTATTTTCTGCAATAAAACATAAGGAAGGGTGACAGTAGCCTTTTTCTCTAATTAATTAAACATAAGTGTGAGAAAATATGCAAAACCTAAGCCAAACCCTATGTAAATTATCATTATTTTGACTCTGATCACGCCTCCCAACTTGAATTGTTGATTGTCCTCAAGCAACGACATCCCAGCTGGTCAAAGATTCGGTCTAGGTTAAACCATACAATCTCAAGGACTTGTTTAAAAATTAAATTAGAACTTGGGTTTGGTACAATTGGCATGACAATAAAAATTTAGAACTCTAAAATATTCATGACCTCTCCCTTGAACAATTTATTCACCCCTTGATTGACCTTATTGTGCTTATCCTAGAAGAATTATTATCGAACAATCTACTTTACAAATATCCTTAAAATTGAGAGTATTAATTTTCCCTTCGATTATAAGTAGATCCTTCCAATCAATAGGAATTCTAATGATATAAATTTTGATTTTCCTTCCCAACTGATTGGAGCAAAGTATGACAACTAAGTGTGTTGGTACTTGTGACTATTTTTGAAAAATTAAATATGTACAAAATTTAAAGTTTGGGAGGTTTTCTCGAGCCTATTGGTAACCAGTCTTGCGTAGGCACCCGTACTCTTTTTATCCTCCATCTTTTATTCTATTTTTTTTTCTTTTTCTATATTTTTCTATTTTTTTGATTTTTCTCATTTCTGAATTTTTTGTATTTTTCTATTTTTCTGAAAAATAAAATATTTTATTTTTGTGTCACAAGCACCATGATTACACACAATTCCAAGTATTCATTCATACAAGGAATTATTGCATAGTTTCGCTAGGGGTCTATCTATAATAAATGGGTATTCTAAAACACTATCAAGCTTAAAAGAATTTGCAAAAAGAATTTACTCAATAAATAAAAATTCTTGGGTTTGCGATTTTGGTCAACATGGTTAGCAATTCATTGTTCACTTTGAGGTCACTAATTATTTTAAAAATTCAGAATTTTTGTATCATGGCCAATTGTCTAAACCTTAGCCTAATTCAATTTAAAACAATTCCTATTTGATTAACCTACTCCTAAGGAAAAATAAAAATGTAAGCTAGCTAAATCTGTCCCAACGTGTTCCCCACGTTTCCACCTTCTATTCCTCACATTTGGGTCGTGGTCTGAAGTGCCGAAAATAGAAAATCCTCCGAAATAGCAGTTTTCAGGCTGAATGCGGCCCAAGTGCGTCCGCACTGCGTCCGCACGGGTTTTGGTTTGTGCTCTGATTTGCTCTCTGAGTGCTGAGTGCGTCCGCACAGCTTCCCAGTGCGCCCGCATTCCGCTCGGACTTTTCTGTTCTTCCTTTGCTCAGAATCACAAATTTTCCTAAGTCCGGAGTGCGGGTCAGGTGCGGGTCAGTGCGTCCGCATTTATTTTCTCTGCTGCTGGATTTCTTCTGGAAAATCTGGCTAAGTAGAAACTGCGTCCGCACCAACTTTTAGTGCGTCCGCATTCCTCTCGGACATTTCCTCTGGATCTTGCTTTTTCTTCCAAGTGACGAGTGCGGCCGCACTCTGGCCAGTGCGTCCGCACTTAGCTTCTTTTTATTGTTTTCCTGCGAATTTCATACAAACAAATGAAGTAACTTGATTCTAGGGGTATTTAATCCTATATTATACTAAAATACATGATATTTGGTGTTATTATGTGATAAAAACCAAACTGAACATATATATAAATTAAACCTATCAACACCTTCTTCTGGATGTCGTTCAACTTATATTGGTTGTCTTTCATGTTCTTCTAGTTGTCTTTCATCTTTTTCTAGTTGTTTTTCATCTTCTACTAGTTGTTTTTATCTTCTCCTAGATATGTTTCATATTGTAAGGGTTGTATTTCAAGTGCTACTGGCTGTCTTTCATATCCTACTGGTTAGATTTCATCTTCTTCTAATTGTTTTTCATCGTCTTCAGGTTGTTTTTATATTATTCTAGTTATCTTTCATGTTGTACAGGTTATTTTTAATCTTCTTCTAGTTATCTTTAATTTTCTACTAGTTGTTTCATATCTTTATAGTTATTTTTCGGCTTGTATTGTTTGTCCTTAATTTTCATCTTCAAATACACTACATTAGTGCATAACGCTGATAATAATATAGCATATCCATCGTAAGAACCTGCCAATTTTACCAAATACTCTGCGCCAACGCAAAACAAGAAAAAAATCATACACAAGAGGTCGCTTGCATTTGTTAGAGGCTCCTAAGATCAAGTTCACTAATTCCATTTATTAGAAAGTACTTAGTATATTGATTCTTGAGTTCAACAGAAGAACATTGAGCAACATCATGGCTCTAAATCATCGCTGGATATCAAATGTAATATTAGTTATGGTACAAAAGTAATTAAGAAAATAATAAAATATAAGCAGCTCTAAGGAATTATTATGTTCATAAATTTCCTTTTTGCAAAAGCCAACCACCATTTGTTTGGCGTGCCATTCGGTCTGTATGCACAGCTGAGTAATCTTCCACTAGTCTCCTCTCTTATTTGTTTCAAGTAATTTCTAAACAACTCTGCAAAAGATATATATGTTCATCATACTTCTTTACCTTTCGAAATGCCACAACTCTCTCTTCAATTGCAGCAGAATAAGCAAACTTTAAATTGATAAAACCACATTTATGTCTTGTTTTGTTTCTTATTTTATTGGTTAACATTTTCCATGTTAAGGTCTAAAATGGCAGAATTTGGTGCAAATTGGCCAACATAGTTTTTTTTTCTGGGGACAAAAGCATCAGAAAATTGATAGGTAGACAATGTCCTATAGGGCCCGGCCCAAAAACTGATACTAAAATATAATCATTGTTATCTTACGAATCACCAATTTAAGCAAAGCTAACACTAGGAAATACAATATTAAAGGGCACCATATACCATCATATGATTTGGTAAAATGAAAGTTATTGAACCTGCTTCATCTTCAGATTGCGGAAGCGCAAAAAGACCAGGAAAAGAGAAGCCAGGTTCTCCTGGTACGGAAACCTTCTCCAGACCCAAATTAATAATTGCTTTAGTACCAACAGCCAGAGTTCTACAACCTTCCAGCCTTTTCAAGGCCAAATTTATGTATAATGTCAGATATATGAGCAACTTGTCTGATGGGCTTTGAATGTCAAAGTTTCTGAAGAAGACATTTGCTCGAAAGAATGTGATTGCTTCATCAACTACATCGACTTTATCTACAAATATAGAAAATTGCAAGTAATTTCACGCTTGCGGTGAAATAAGAGCTAGGCAAAGATTTGGAACAATCGAGCTACCCACATTTTACACACAAAAGGAAGTAAAATATCATCGTATCGGTAACATTAATCCCAACTGGATGTTAATTCTAAGCATGTACGTAAGCTAAAGAGGTCTATACCAAAACTTGTAAGGAGTCCTATCCTAACTAGGTCTCGCTCCAAAATGTCGCACACTACAAACCTCGACGAAAGTCCCGAACATGTTCAACCTCAACTCCAAGAAACCAGTCTAAATGTAGAACAATCTTTGAAAGACTTGTTAACGGAAACCATACGAACCATGAGCACGATGATGACCAAATTTGCTAGTTTGCCGCAAATGAACCCCAACTTTGTGAATTCAAATACTTCCCAAGGTGCAATCCCTACGAACCATGAACCTAGTCAACATCTAGACATCAAATATTTCCTAATCATGACCAAAATAGATCTGCTAGTACTCCTAGATCAGAACAATCACCAATCTCTCTTGATTTTGATCCATTGAAATCTCGTATCGATAAAGTAGAGGCTGAGTTGACCAAAATACGAGTCGGGGGTACAAGAAGTATTTCATTTCATGACCTATGTCCATTTCCTGATGTTGTATTACCTGAAAATTTTAAACTACCCGAGTTTGAGAAATATAGTGGGGAGGGTTGTCCATTGTCACATCTTAGAGCCTATTGCGGGGATATGGTTCCAGTAAAATCTAATGATCAATTGCTTATCCGGTACTTCCAAAAAAGTTTGACTGGTCCAGCCTTAAAATGGTTCACTTCTCTTGATTTATCCGATATCACCTCATTTGATCAGTTGTCAAACCTTTTTGTAGACCAATATTCATATAATCTTGACATGGAACCTCGGCGTGAGGACCTTGAATCACTTAAACAAAATAAAGATGAACCATTCATTACCTATGTCGGTA
This sequence comes from Carex littledalei, assembly GCA_011114355.1. NCBI lineage: Eukaryota > Viridiplantae > Streptophyta > Magnoliopsida > Poales > Cyperaceae > Carex > Carex littledalei. Next base: position 43,349 of record SWLB01000050.1, on the reverse strand, counting down.
GATGGCGTGCAATGGCCGCTAGAGTTAGACCCAAACCCACAGATGAGGAATCCATAAACATGATCATCAAGTCATCATTGCCAACCATATCGGGTTACCTAGCTATTCAAGGGCATCCTAATTTCATGGCACTAATTAAGTCTGGTTCCCGTGTAGAAACAGCCATAAGACAAGGGTTATTACCAGCCTTAGGAGTGCAATCATCATTACTGAACCAATTTAACGTAAAACGAACCCGAAATGACCAAAAAAAAAACATCTCACCCAACATCGTAAAAAATCCAAATGATGTAAATGCAATCTTTCAGGTGACTGGTACCAAGCAAACTGTCTTTGTTACACCAAAAAGGTATAGTACAAAGTTTCAGTACAGCAAGCTGTACCTTTTAACCTTTAATACACTTCTGGTTCAGACTGCAAGTATACAATCCTACCGCGTAGTATATCGTCGGGTATCGATCACAGGGACGGTTCAAGTGTAACCGGACTCTACTCAGATTAATTAAAAACTAGAAGTTGGAAAAGGTTGATTTTGGTTGTTTAAGTTTCCTACAGATTTTAAGACAGTAATAAAGTGCAATAAAGAAGATTAAACTGGTTTTAAACAATAATAAAAAGCGTTCCCAGGGTTAAGACTTCATCTCAGTTTTGCCCTCTGACTGTCCTGTCCGGGCCGTGTCATTTCTACACGGGCCGTATCAGTTTACACGGGCCGTGTCATTTTGCTACACGGGCCGTGTCAGCCTCGGGTTAATGCAGCAGCTACTGTTTCTTTGTATCGTTCCTTTGTGTAGGGTTCTACTGACCGGACCTAATGTTTCTGGACCTCAACTGTCGTTTGTTGGTTCATCAACTTGGTACGGAAACTGCAATATATGCCCTCGTCGGGTTCTAGACCTCAACTTTCGTGTGTTGGTCCCTACTACCTAGTTGCTTGATTGGTATACTAAAGGTAACTCCTATCCGTCGATAGAGAGTAATTTTCGCCTTTCGGTTACTACTTGGTTTCACCTTTCGGGTCACAAATCCTACCTCATGTACTTAGTTTGGTTGAGAGACGTTAAAGGGCTATAGTGCCTTCTAGATGTGCGCATTCATCTAGTAGCAAACCAATATAAGTCAAACACTACAATCTAAGCAATTAAAATACTACACAATCAATCAAACACAAATTTCAATACAAAGATTCAATAACTAGCATGCAAGACAAAACATTCGATTACATCAAAACCCTAGAAACAAAGCTACTCTCACTCATGGTTCTAAAACAGCAAATACAAATAAAGATAGAGTTGATCATGACAAAACCCAAAGTGCAAAGAAGATCAATCGAAAGTGCAAGAAATTCGCTTCTCCAATTCGCCTCCAAGCTTAGCCGCCAAAGACAAACCCTAGAACGTGCTCTCCTGTTCCAGAATGACCTTTCTTGGAGAGGAATCCGATTATATGCTCATTTGGTCGACCTTCCATCAATAGCCTTCTTTCCAGATTTCTGGATCTGTTTCCGGATTTGCTTGACACGGGCCGTGTCAAATCTTGTCCGGCCCGTGTCAACTTGTGTTCTTTGCGGTCGAGTCAGCAGTTGTTGTGGTCGGATCAGTGGTCGAGTCGAGGTTGACACGGCCCGTGTGGAATGTGACACGGCCCGTGTAGAGACTTCTTGATTCCAGATTTTCTCCTCGATTTCGCCCGAATCCTGCAAAATAAGAATAAACTTGCAGCAGTACCACATTCTAAAGATATTCAATGAAATACAACTGATTAATGATTTAAACACAGTTTGGTACAATTGGTCGAATATAGATAGTTTGCGAGATATCAAATTCCCCCAAGCTTAAATCTTGCTTGTCCTCAAGCAAAGATCCATACTTAGGTACGGGTTGGACTCTAGTCTTACCTAAATGCAAGTTAAGTTCCTAAATGTGAAAATTTACATGAGTTGTTTAATCAAAAACCTCGAGAATCCTTTTGGTATAATTTGGATTTTCTTGATCAATTTTGATTCACCACACAAATTGACAATCAAACTTCAAATTCTGAAATTTTAATATTGCAAAGCTAATTACCCGAATTGATCAATATTTCATTCTTTCACTGAATCTATGCCCTCATTTGTGGTGATTTTTCCCTTTTTAACCCCCCAAGCTTGGGACAAGCTTAGGTTAGAAAGTCGCGGATTCATGTGTTGATATATGCAAGAGTTTTTGAAAGTTTTCGAGCTCAAAGGTCCCGCCGGATTGTGCCAGTACTCTTTTTTTTTCTAAATTTGGGAGACGAGCTCAAAGGCGCCCCAGGACTTATTGCCAGTACTCTTATTTCTCCATCTTTTCATTTATTTCATTTTTTTTTTTTTATTTGCATATACCATGAATACACACATCCAATGATTCTTCATACCAATGGATATCCCAATCTTTCTTTATTTTAAATCCCATTTCCCTATTTAAAAAGGCACAGTTCAGTTTCAAAAGGTTTTTCAATACAATTCAAGCTTTCATCTTTTCAATTTCTCAAAACATCCCATCTTAAGCAGTTCTTTGATCAATTATGGGGTTATTTCCAATTCTCAAGGTAATCCAAATCACAAACAAAAGTTTTCAAACAAGTCCCTAATCCTAGCAATCACACAAATTTATCACCTAAAAATGCAAAATTTTTGAAAAATAAACATGTCTAAATGCAGATACAGTTTTCTTCTATTCCACCCCCCAAGCTTGAATGAAGCATTGTCCTCAATGCTTGAATTTACACAAGGAAAAAGTAAATAGAAGAAAATATGGAAACTTACTAGATAGTGAGCGAGGGATGAGGCGGGGGCGCCTCACTGTTGATGGGAGGTGGATCGGGTGGCACTGGGGGGAGCACCCACTTCTGAGGTACACGGACCACGCGATCAAACTCTTGCATCAGAAGAATCCACAAGATTTCTTTCGAGTCCTTGATCGAGCACCCGATCGCGCCTTTGTGAGCTTTCAATTTCTCCAAGAGCGTAGCAGTCCGATCAGGTTTAAGATCTGCACTTATGATCACAGGACAAGATTTATCTGGGTCCAGGAACTCATACCTGAGGTTAGCTGGCAGAGGCTTGAGCTCAGGGGTCGGCTGCTCTGTCTGGGCTGTTGCACGGTCCGTGTGAGATATGTCTGGTCCGTGTGAGGTTCCCATGTGAGCTTTGTGCGCCCCGCGTGTCATCTTCAGCTCCTCTGGCTGTGGTGCACGGTCCATGCAAGATGCATGCGGCCCGTGTGTCAGTTCCCCCAGGTTGTCAGCCTCCTTTGACGCGGCCCGCGTGTCAGTTACGCAGCTCGGGTTCTCTTCTTCAGGTGGTGACACGGGCCGTGTGAGATTTGTACGGGCCGTGTGCATAGTTGTCTCAGAGGTTGGTGGTGTCGGCACGGGCCGTGTAACTTCTGCACGGTCCGTGTGCTTTTCAGCTTGTGGGTCAGTAGACATGGCTGGACCTTCGTAGTTGGTCCCACTTCGCAGGGTGATTGCCTTAGCCTCTCCTCTCGAGTTCACCTCTGGTTGGCTGGGGAGCTTATCAGGTTGAGGTTGTCTTGAGGTGACGATGTGACTCAACTGCTCCAACAACTTGTTTTGAGCAGCCATTTGAGTGGACATGCTCTGCAACTGTTCCCACATCATCTGGTTCATCTTCCCTTGCTCATGCATGAAGTCGCTCTCAGCGGGATCAATGTACGGCTCGGGTGGATCGGATTGAAATGCGTGATTGTTCGAGTTATCGAATGGTGCAATGTTGTAGAAATTGCAATTGTTGTTGCTGAGATAGCTGTCCTGCTCGGGTTCCTCATCCCATTCCGCCAGTGGGCAATACTCGTAAGAGTGTCTCCTGTCCCCACACATGACACATGGCTGTGGTCGATGGTTACTGGCTGCCTTCACGCTCATTTTGATTAAATACTTCTCCATGGCCTCCTCTAGCTCGGCAGCTCTAGCATATAGAGCTGCGATCTGATCAGCTTTGGATCGGTCGCCTCCTCCAGCTCGAGAACTATCGCGGCCAAACCACTGTTGGTTTGTCGCCATGTTGTACATCAGATCCATGGTGTCTTGAGCTCCTCAGATAGTTGGTTCCAGCTTGCTCCTGTGAAAGAGAAGAAAAATAAAAAAATAAAAAAGAAAAAAATAAAAAAAAAATAAATAAAAGAAAAAGATACAAATTAAAATCTAGATTAATCAAAATAAGCAAAAATCCAGAAAATAAATGATGTCGTCCCCGGCAACGGCGCCAAAAACTTGTTACACCAAAAAGGTATAGTACAAAGTTTCAGTACAGCAAGCTGTACCTTTTAACCTTTAATACACTTCTGGTTCAGACTGCAAGTATACAATCCTACTGCGTAGTATATCGTCGGGTATCGATCACAGGGACGGTTCAAGTGTAACCGGACTCTACTCAGATTAATTAAAAACTAGAAGTTGGAAAAGGTTGATTTTGGTTGTTTAAGTTTCCTACAGATTTTAAGACAGTAATAAAGTGCAATAAAGAAGATTAAACTGGTTTTAAACAATAATAAAAAGCGTTCCCAGGGTTAAGACTTCATCTCAGTTTTGCCCTCTGACTGTCCTGTCCGGGCCGTGTCATTTCTACACGGGCCGTATCAGTTTACACGGGCCGTGTCATTTGCTACACGGGCCGTGTCAGCTCGGGTTAATGCAGCAGCTATGTTCTTTGTATCGTTCCTTTGTGTAGGGTTCTACTGACCGGACCTAATGTTTCTGGACCTCAACTCGTTTGTTGGTTCATCAACTTGGTACGGAAACTGCAATATATGCCCTCGTCGGGTTCTAGACCTCAACTTTCGTGTGTTGGTCCCTACTACCTAGTTGCTTGATTGGTATACTAAAGGTAACTCCTATCCGCGATAGAGAGTAATTTCGCCTTCGGTTACTACTTGGTTTCACCTCGGGTCACAAATCCTACCTCATGTACTTAGTTTGGTTGAGAGACGTTAAAGGGCTATATGCCTTCTAGATGTGCATTCATCTAGTAGCAAACCAATATAAGTCAAACACTACAATCTAAGCAATTAAAATACTACACAATCAATCAAACACAAATTTCAATACAAAGATTCAATAACTAGCATGCAAGACAAAACATTCGATTACATCAAAACCCTAGAAACAAAGAAACTACTCACTCATGGTTCTAAAACAGCAAATACAAATAAAGATAGAGTTGATCATGACAAAACCCAAAGTGCAAAGAAGATCAATCGAAAGTGCAAGAAATTCGCTTCTCCAATTCGCCTCCAAGCTTAGCCGCCAAAGACAAACCCTAGAACGTGCTCTCCTGTTCCAGAATTCCTTTCTTGGAGAGGAATCCGATTATATGCTCATTTGGTCGACCTTCCATCAATAGCCTTCTTTCCAGATTTCTGGATCTGTTTCCGGATTTGCTTGACACGGGCCGTGTCAAATCTTGTCCGGCCCGTGTCAACTTGTGTTCTTTCAGCGTCGAGTCAGCAGTTGTTGTGGTCGGATCAGTGGTCGAGTCGAGGTTGACACGGCCCGTGTGGAATGTGACACGGCCCGTGTAGAGACTTCTTGATTCCAGATTTTCTCCTCGATTTCGCCCGAATCCTGCAAAATAAGAATAAACTTGCAGCAGTACCACATTCTAAAGATATTCAATGAAATACAACTGATTTAATAGATTTAAACACAGGTTTGGTACATAAATTGGTCGGAATTATAGATAGGTTTGCGAGATATCAGTCTTCCCTCAGAATTCCTTTTCAAATGATAATCAATTTGGGGGATTGCCAAAACTAGCACATACTAACACAAAGACCGAACCAGTCACTCACATGAACACTACAAATCCTTAATTTTCTGCCACAAATCAATCACAACAAACCAAGGTCTTTAGAAAATTCAAACCAATTGGTGAACCGCCAAGTTCCATACTGGTTAGGCTTTTTCAAGAAGGAACCGTGACCCCATTAGGAAGACAAGTAAATCCAGGTTCTAAAGGTTATGACTCGACATTATTTTGTGAATATCACCAAAGTGCAGGTCACCATACTGATAATTGTTATAATCTAAAGCACACCATACAAGACCTAATTGACAAAGGAGTAATCACTGTGAAGGCACCTCCAACTGAAACCACTAATATAATGGCAAACCCGTTACCTCAACATCCAAAAATGATGAAGCAATCTGCTCTCAAACGGTAACTGTTATCGAATATGAAAAGTATGATTCGTACTCTTGTAATGGTATTGTCAATCACTTTGAAAGAAAATTCATGTCAAGAACCATTGAGGTTTTAGGGGTAAGGCCAATGAACCAAATGACTCTGATTCAGTACAAAAGGCCTATTGAGGTTTTAGGAATTAGAGAACCAGTCCATATACCAATGGTAGCTATGGGTCCAAAAACAATTGAGGTCTCAGAAAAACCAGCCATGACCAACCAAAATCAGGTTCCTCTTGATAAGAATCAAACTCTTATATGCGCTGAATTAAGCAACATGACCAGGTCTGGTAGGGTTTACAAGCCATCATACCTGACGACAGAACCCATACCTAAGGATGGTAAAATCATAGAAAACACTGAAAGTCAAACAAAGAAATATTCGTCCAATTATGATGTGGTATCCCAATTAAAGAAAACCAAGGCTGAAATTTCTGTCTGGGAGTTACTTGTTAAATCTCCAACCCACTATCAAGCTTTACAAAAAGTCCTTCAATCTATTAACGTGCCGACTACTGTAGAACCAAAAGACTTAGAAAAACTTGTTGGTCAGATATACGAACAAAACATAACCTTTTCAGACAAAGAACTCCCTAATGAAAAAGAAAAACACAATAGACCATTGTACATAAAGGTTCAATGTAATGGTTTTCATCTTTCATTTGTATTAATTGACAATGGTTCACTGCCACCAAAATTGGAGTAGACCCAACAAGTTTTCGTAAAACCATTGGGACAGTAAGAGCATTTGATAGCACCGGCACAGAAATTTTGGGAGAGGTTGATTTAAAGGTAGTAATTGGTCTAGTAAATTTTGAAATAACCTTCCAAGTTGTTGATATCAAGTCCACCTTTAACCTGATTCTAGGAAGACCCTGGTTACATGCCCATAAGGTAATTCCGTCTAGCTTGCATCAGTGTCTCAAGTTTCCATTTAATGGTAAAATTGTTGTGGTTATGGCTGAGCCTGAAATGGTTGTACCTGTTGAAGCTGGTTCTGTTAGCATCAACCAACAAGTTCCACTTATTGATGTAAAGTCCCAAAAAAATTATCCTAACCCTGAAAGAATGTTAGAAACACTTCAAAAAAAATGGAAGTATACCCTAGGACAAGGTTTAGGAAAATTCAATCAAGGACTAGTAGAACCATTGACGCTTATGAAAAATAAAGGCACACAAGGACTAGGATGTGAGTTTGATAAGCCAATAACAATAGTAACCTCCAACATGTCCATAAAAGATACCTTTGTAAAAGGTGAGGATATTGCACCAAGAAATGATAGTTTTGACGGGTTAAAAAAACTGTTTAAACTAGATCTTGGAGAGGTAAATGTATTGGAAGGGATACCTATATAACTAGATGGTCTGTCCACCTCTAGATCGAACCAACCTAGGATGAATAATGATTCACCACTAGGTTCAGGGGAACAAACGAGAAGGTTGCTTATTTTGCAGTTAGAAGCTTTTTACATGTTAATCCATCTTATATCCCAGAGACCACCAGTACCAAGCACTTCCACCTCAATTTATCTCAAGGGTTGCGCATACCACATCCAGCAGATCCTTTATTCAGTCAGTTGCAGTCGTTAATCGAATGAATTGAGAGCTGCCTTGGTGATGTAAGAGCGAGATGTGAAGAGCTGTCTCAAAACCGACCTACGGAGCCACCTCAGAGTCACCTACAAAGACCACGTGCACAATCGCAGTAAAACCGAACATTGGAGCTATATGATGGTAGGAGTTGTCTAATAAGACACATGACAACCTTCTGCAAGGTATACGACACACTCAGGTATGATGATGCAACTTTGATCTTACTATTTGTTGTATCCCTCAAAAGACGATGCACACAAATGGTACGAACACCTTGCTGGAAAGAGTCACATGACATGGAAATCATTTTCTGCATGTTTTTTACACCGATTTAGTCGTATGTGGCATGTACCCTCCTTTGATGATTTATCAAGGTTGTCCCAAAAAGAAACAGAACATTTTCGTGACTATGTAGATAGATGGTTTGCTACGAGAACGAAGTACACCAGAACATGCCTCATTTTGATGAACTAATTAAGATGGTGATTCGATCATCACAACCACCACTTTGTGACCAACTAACGACCTATGTCATTAAAGACTTTAATGAATTGAAATCAATTGGTGAGAGAATTGACCGAATTAGATTACGTATGAAACGACCAAGAGAAGTGAGTGATCCTTTGCGGCTCCAATTAAGCCCTCTCTCAAACCAAAACAATCTAATTTGCGAGCCCGAACAATATTGTGTATACCATCGTACCATGGGCCACCGTACTGAATATAGTGCAGACCTTAAAGAGGTATTGAATGCTCGAATTAGCGAAATTGGGACAAACAAGGAACCCCAAAAACCACAATCACCAGAAAGACCACACAATGTCAATGTACTTACCAATTCAGACTTGATAGTTGATCCAGAAACGACAATTCAACCAATTAATGAACCCGAACCAGACTTAATAAATGACGAATTCCAAACAAATGAATGCCAAATGACCAATCCAATTCTAGACCTTAATCCTGACGATGATGAATTACCTGCTGATTATTTTGAAAACTATGACATGCACGGGAGATTGTATATTAATAAGAAATTGCAGAAAAAAATCATCGCACACAAAAGAATACGAGAAGAAGCACAAGCTCCTCTCATGCCCGCACAAAAGATGCTGCAGATGGAATGGAGGCCTAAGAAGCCAAAATACAAGGTACTGAAGAAGGTCATGACAGCCAACGACATCTCATCCTTCATCTACAACACGACAGCAGGATTAATGGGTCTCAAAGTTTCTGAACCAATAGTGGTATGTCCGGATGATGATTGGCCAATATCAACCACATATGGCGCACCTCAATTCACCCCCATTGAGCACACGACTAAGGTATATGTCCCTTCCTCCTCTTACAATTCGAGTCTGGTCCCAACTTCCCCGAATCAGCCAAAAAAAAGTCCGCTTGAATCTAGGATATTATGTACATAGCTTATTCAAAAAATCCAAAAAATAAAAAAACTTTTAAAACCCAAAAAAATTATAAAAAACGTAAAGAATAAAAAAATTAGAAAACCCCAAATGTCCAAAAAAATAAAGAATGTGAAAATCCAAAAAAATGATAGACACCCAAAAGCCAAAAAAAGTAAAAAGCCAAAATTTTCCAAAAGATTTTATTGCATTAGTAAGACTTCCATATTTAAAATCAAGCCTAAAGGCTTCTCAGACCTCTTTTCCATTGAAAATCCATATGAAACCATCCCCGATGAACTCTCCACTTTAATCACTAAAAATCCAACCACATCCATCCTTGAGGAAACAGAGGAGATAAATTTAAGTGTAAACGGAGAGTCCAAGTGTGTCCATATAGGAACTAATTTGCCTCCCGAAATGCGGTCTGAACTCATTGATTTCTTAAGGGGTTATGAGGATGTATTCGCATGGTCATATGCGGATATGCCTGGTTTAGATGAAAATGTAGTTGTGCATCAGTTACCACTAAAACCAGGGGCAAAACCTGTCAAACAAAAACTTCGAAGACTTAAACCCGAATGGATCTTAAAAATTAAAGAAGAGGTCATAAAACAATACAATGCTGGTTTTTTGCAAGTATCCCCATACCCTGAATGGCTAGCAAATGTTGTCCCGGTTCCAAAGAAAGATGGTAAGGTACGAATGTGTGTGGATTATAGAAATTTAAATAAAGCCAGTCCCAAAGATGATTTTCCCTTACCACATATTGACCTCCTTGTTGATAATACTGCTGATCATGAAATTATGTCCTTTATGGATGGTTTTTCTGGTTATAACCAAATACATTTAGCAAAAGAAGACATGGAAAAAATCTCATTCATAACACCTTGGGGCGTGTTTTGTTATCGGGTTATGCCATTTGGTCTAAAAAATGTAGGGGCAACTTATCAAAGGGCCATGACCGCATTATTTCATGATATGATGCATAATGAAATAGAAGTTTATGTAGATGACATGATTGCCAAATCTCAAAAAGCTAGTAGCCATTTGGAATGCCTAAAGAAAATTTTAGATAGGGCCCGAAAATATAATTTATGGTTAAACCCCAAAAATGCTTCTTTAGTGTCACTAAAGGGAAAGTATTGGGTTTTATTGTTAGCCGTAGAGGCATTGAAGTGGACCCTAGTAAAGTTAAAGCCATTGTAGAAATGCCACCACCCAGAACTGAAAAAGAAGTTAGGGGTTTATTAGGGCGATTACAATATATAAGTCGATTCATTTCACAACTAACCCCAACTTGTGAACCAATTTTCAAATTACTCAGAAAAATACTGAAAAAGGGTGGACGGATGAGTGCCAACATGCCTTTGAGAAGCTAAAATTTTACCTCTTAAAACCCCCTATATTAATGCCACCAAAACCCAAAAGGCCTGTCCTCTTATACCTATCCACCACACCAACATCTATGGGTTGTGTCCTAGGCCAACATGATGAAGGGGGCAAGGAGCATGTCATATACTATCTAAGTAAGCGGTTCACGGGTTGTGAAAGTCGGTACACACCGGTAGAAAATATTTGTTTATCTCTTGTATGGGCTGCCCAAAGATTGAGACATTATATGTTGTCCCACCAAGTATTCCTCATATCTTGAATTAATCCCTTGAAATACATGTTTGAGAAACCAGCATTAGTTGGCCGTAGTTCCAAATGGCTCTTACTTTTATCTGAATTTGACATTACCCATATCACTCAAAAATCCATAAAAGCCCAAGCCATAGCCGATCACTTAGCTGACTTAGCTGTCCCTGATCTAGAACCAATAAACGAAGTAAGAGCCATTTGGAACCAATAAACGAAGTAAGAACCAATAAACGGGAAAGGTGTAGGGGAAGTTCTAGAATCACCATGGGAGAGTAAATACTCGGCATCCACTAAAATACAATTTGAGTGTACTAATAATATGGCAGAATACGAATCATGTATATTCGGGTTAAAAATGGCCTTAGAACAAAAAGTCAGTCGCATCCATGTCTTTGGTGACTCACTCCTTATAATCAGTCAAATAAAAGGGGAATGGAAAACCAAAGATGAAAAATTAATTCCATACTTTGAGTACCTAGAAAAACTAATAGAGGAGTTTGATGAGGTTGAGTTCACCTACCTACCCCGAAACCGAAACTCTTATGCTGATGCCCTAGCCACACTAGCAGCCTGGATAGAGTTAACCGATGAAACCATGACAATCCAAATAGATAGCCACAAAGAACCCGCATATTGCCTCCAAATTGAAGCAAATGAACCACACGAAAACCTACCCTGGTATCATGACATAATACAATACCTTAAATATAAATCATTTCCCATAGAAGCCAACCAAACTGATAAACGTACGCTACAACGCCTGGCCATACAGTTCACGCTGTGTGGAAACCACCTCTATAAACGGTCTCCCAATCATGTCCTTCTTCGGTGTGTTGATGAGGCAGAGGCCCGAGAGATAATGCAGGATGTGCATGCCGGAATATGTGGCCTACACATGAGCGGCTTGATGTTGGCTAAGAAAATGTTGCTTCAAGGGTATTATTGGTTGACCATGGAGGCAGATTGTTGTAATTTTGTGCGGCGATGTCATGAGTGCCAAATCCACGGTAATCTTATTCATGCCCACTCTTCTTGTTTACATAACTTATCATCTCCTTGGTCTTTTTCTGTATGGGGAATTGATATATTATCGGTAAAATTAATCCAAAGGCATCAAACGGTCATGAGTTTATTCTAGTCGCTATCGACTATTTTACAAAATGGGTCGAAGCGGCATCCTATTCCGCGATTACCGCAACACACTTATCCAAGTTTATTAAGAATAACTTGAAATGTAGGTTTGGAGTGCCAAATGAAATAATCACCGATAACGGTACAAATTTAACCGCAAAAAGAGTAGAGGATTTATGCAAAGAATTCAAAATTACCCACCGCCGTTCCTCACCTTACCGTCCTCAAATGAATGGTACGGTTGAGACAGCCAATAAAAACCTTGTAATAATAATTGAGAAAATGGTTGTATCCCACAAGGATTGACACGAGATGCTCCCTTATGCATTATGGGCCTATCGTACCTCTATACGTACCTCCACTGGGGCAACCCCATACTCATTAACCTATGGAATAAAGGCGGTGTTCCCGATCGAAGTGGAAATTCCGTCTTTACGGGTTCTTATGGAGGCGCAGTTGAAAGAAGCAGAATGGGTCCAATCATGGTATGACCAACTAAACCTAGTAGAAGAGAAAAGACTAAAAACCTTATGCCATGCACAATGTTACCAAAAAAGAATAGCAAGAGCTTACAATAAAAAGGTCAAACCACGTGAATACAATAAAGAAGGAGATTTGGTATTAAAACAGATTAGGGGCAAGGACGGCAAGTTCAAACCCAATTGGGAAGGCCCGTATGTGGTTAAAGAAGTATATGCAGAAAACGCTATTCAACTCAAAGACATCGATGGAGAAGAACACTCAGAACCAATCAACGCACAATATGTGAAAAGGTATTATGCTTAGTCCTTTTCTCTCCATTTTTCTTTTTTATTTAAGTACCATATATACTTTTGAAAATCACAAGCATTCCAAAAACTCCAAAAAAAAAAAAGACTCAAGCCTTACACTATACCTCATAACAACCAAAAAGTACCAAACCACCCAATTTCCATGGAAAAAAAAAATAGAACCAAAGCCTCTCATGAATACACACCGTATTGTCTCTAGGAAGAGGATGTTGGAGAAGTCTATGATTAATTACTACTTGTTTGAAAAAAAAAATGAAAAAATGAAAAAAAAGAAAAAAAAGAAAAAGAAAAGAAATTTATGTGCAAGTCATATTATTGCTATTTTTTTTTTGTTGTTCCAATGAAAAAAAAAAGAGAAAATATATCTTTTTGAATCACGTTATTGCTTTATTTTTTTATGTTGCTTTCCAAAAAGAAAAAGAAAAAGAAAAAAAAGAGAAGAAGAGAGAGAGACAAGCCTTTTTGTACTCCATGGTGTCACTTTGTCACCTCCAAAAACAAACCACACCATCTCAAAAAATCCATTATATATCTTCAACTCCACCACAAAATGAATTCACGCATCCTATTTCTAAATACCCATAAACCCAAATGCTTGTGATTCCATAGTATTATATATGTACCAGGTTAAAAAAGGAAAAACATAAGAGAAATGTATGTAGCATGATTCACTTGATGCATATGTGCAACCCTTAAAAAAAAAAAAAAAAAAAAGGAAGTGACGAGAGGGTGCAATGAAAACCTTAACTGGTGTTGCATCCACCAAAGCCAAGCCCCACTGTAATACATTTGGCACTAAAGAAAAATGAGGAAAGGAAAAGAAAGATAGAAATTTGGTACTCTAAGAGGTATATGAAGGTGAAGGTAAATGAGGTGGCATCCCGAATAAGCGGGTCAGCTAACCGAACAAAAGAGGGAACCTTGAAAGCGGTCAAATGAGTTCAGGTTGTACTATGGGGGTTAAATGAGTTCTTAGTTTGGAAACACTTGCGACATTCATTAAACTTAGATATATCTCCAACTTTTCTTCTCCCCTAAGTCCACCATCCATTTAACCCTAACGTTTCACTTACCTCCATGACCCAAAAACCCAAAATTATAGACACAATAAATAAATAAATTCAAACAAACAAAAACGAAAAAAATTAGGTGTCCAGTTTAATAATTTATTTACTTTGAATTAGAGTTTAATAATTTATCTACTTTGAATTAGAGTCAACCGGTATAGTCTTGAACTTCACCAAGTAAGCCCCAAACAAAAAAATTATTTGTACTAACCCTACAGGTACCTAGTGGATCCCTGTGGTGCCATTGATGATTGTTTTATAACATAATTATAATCCCTCGTGGATAAAAATATGTTTCAATGGGCATCTGAGGCAAAATACTACAAGGGAACACTATCACTTCGAAGGCACCCTAGTGTTAACCATCTAGACTTATATATAATGTCAATGATGGAACAGTAATGGGTAATAACATGACTACAAGATGTGTCTCACCACTTCATTTTCAGGTACGTAATTGCAAAAATTACAAAAAAAAATACGTTGCTAAGAAAACACAACTAAGGTTGGGTCCCAAGTAGTCTTACCTACACTTAGTAATATAAATGGGTTTCACCCTAGAATGCTGATGCCTTAGGGACCCATTAAATGAACTTAAGTGTCAGGATAGAAGCCATATGTACCAGGCCAATAGTTATATTTTCATGAATGTACGGGTGTCTTGTTGTTACTTCAGCATAGCTTTGTGAGACAAAGCTATCTGAAGAGGGGCAGCTGTAGACACCCTAAATTGTGTAATCTTAAAAACGAAATATGTGTTTGCATCAAACGCAAGTTATGAAGTCAATGATGAATCAAGAATGTAATTTCTAGGCGTCTGCAAAAAAGGTATGCTTTGCAATTTTTCGATCAATATTATTTATTGCCTAGTTTCAAGTTTAATATGTTCACTGCAAGTTGAACATTATTCAACATAAGAATATTATAAAACATATTTTTCAAATATAATCCTATCCACGGTAATGATAATTCTATTCACGGGATTACTTATTTTTGTCGGCTTCAATCATTTACTTATCTAGGATTTTGAAATAAATTAGATTAGTATAATCTCATAAAATTAAAATGAAATCTAAGAATATAATGAGAAAATATATTTCTAAAGTATATCATCTCATAAAATCTAATGGGAAATATATATTTTGTTTTTGAAATAATAGACTTTCTGATGCTATAATGCATACTTTATTTAACTATAGTAATATCGTACTATATTATTGCTATATAGTGCAAATCACTGGTTTTGAACTATAATAATATTATTGATATACTATAGTCACCTTAATTCTTCCATGCACTGTATTACACTACGAATAATTCAAAGCAAACAAAGTATGTCAATTTTCAACTATGATGCAAAATTAGAAACCTGATATGTGACTACCGCATAAAAAAATTATTCTACCATTAATATATTTAAACAGATATGTAGATTTGCAACATGTATAATTTAATCAAAATTTTCAAAATAGCGGTACATACATTCAACTTACAAAAACTATCTCATGTTGCAAACTTAAGAGACTTATTTTTCAAGTATATCTTCAAGTCTATAAAATAATGCTCATATAATTGGTACATAGTCTCATGTCTCAACATTAACAGGGGAGTCAGTAGCCAAAATATGTGAACTGCAATGGTTTAGGCAAAATCCACAAGTTACCTATTGTCACATTTTACTACACCTTGGTACTTGTGTAATATATCCATATGGTTAAAGTATGTGGAACTATTTACCTATTAATCTATAATAAATATTTGTATAGTTTCACATGCCCGATTGAATCAGATCTCTAGTCAAATTTAAGCATGCCAGGTCCGAATTTGACATTTTTACATATCATATATATCAAGTTAATTTGAACTAATGAGAAAAGTAATTTATCATCACAATCTCATGTTTTTACTAATTCAAATTAGACAAATTTCTAGGTATTGGTCAGTCAAGTTTTACATTGACTTAAATATTATATGCTCCCTATAAGAATCATGTGAACATTTATATAAATATACAATTTTAAACGTTGATCAATTTCAGGAACTCATTAATATGTTACATAAATATATCCTAAAGATCAACATGAACTAGAATTATCATAAATATAAAGCCTTCTTTTGTATATACTGACCTTCCGTTTGCACCCTTATGCATCATGAATATATTATGATCCATGCAATTCTCCTTTTAATTAGAAACCTATGTGAGTACGGTGTCATTCTGCTCCTCAGTAAGGTCTGTCTGCAGTTCTAATATAGGCCGCTCCGGTAGTTGCGACTCGTACTCTTCAGAATGCGATGGTTCTGCATGCATCTCATCAGAAGTTGGATTGGGCATGGGACGTCCCTGATAAGCTGTACCGCTCCTCAATGTTATGCTTTTGCAAGTCTCTCTCGGGTTTTCTTCCGGTTGGCCCGGAAATTTATCTTTTCCGCGTGTAATACTCGAGAGTTCTTTTGCCATCTTAGAGACATTGTCTTCTAAGTCTTTGTTGCGGTTTGTTAAGGATTCGATCTTTTGCGCGATTTCGGCGTTAGCCTTATCTTGCTTCTCTAGGAATCTCTCCATTAAAGATGTGATGTCAGGTTGCTGTGGTTGGTTGTACTGCCTTGGTTGGTAATTCGGTTGGGGATTGTTGTATCTCGGTTGATAATTGGGCTGTGGTTGGTAGTTCTGTTGGGGTGCAGCAGGCCTTTGATTGTTTGCGTATGAGAGATTTGGATGGTTTTGGTTGTTCGGATGGTATGTATTGTAGGCGGGCTGAGGTCGAAAGCTGTTGTCGATTGCGTTTGCTTGCTCCATTTCTTCCTCAGTTTCCGTCACATTCATACATTCGGTCATCTCATGCGCTCCTCCACAATAGCCACACGCTGTTGCGGCATTGACTGCTGCTACCGTTCGCTGCTTGGTTTGCTTGTTGAGTGTCATTTGCAAAGCATCAATCTTTGCGCTCAGCATGGAGATATCATCTACTCGGTGCATGCCAGGTATTTTGCTTCTTTCACTCAGGGATCCAGTAGTGTTGGTTGATTGCAATCTCTTCAATTAGGTTGTAAGCCTCGTCAGGTTCCTTGTTCATGATTGCTCCTCCTGCGGAAGCATCAATAGACAACCTATCGGTAGGGTTTAGACCATTATAAAAAGTTTGGACAATCAGCCATCTTTCTAGACCATGATGTGGACAACACCTTAACATATCCTTATATCTATCCCATGCCTCACACAATGTTTCACCATCTCTTTGTTCGAAATTAGTAATTGCATTTCTGAACCTCGAAGTTTTGGATGGTGGAAAATATTTTGCAATAAACACATTAAACAATTGGTCCCAAGTTTGAATGGAATTGGCCGGTAAGGAAAACAACCATGCTCTTGCTTTATCTTTTAATGAGAATTGAAATAGCCTTAGCCTGATTGCTTCATCGGTAACTCCGTTGATCTTTATCGTCTCGCATATCCTTAGGAAAATTGACAAATGAAGATGTGGATCTTCATGTGGAAATCCTCCAAATTGCTGTTGCGAAACCATATTTATGAGAGCATGTTTGATCTCAAAATTACGGTTCGTAACAGTTGGCGGGTTTATGCTAGAATTAGGATCATTCGCGCGTGGTACGCAATAGGCTCGTAGAAGTTTGGGTCGTGCTGCATCGTGAACTCCATTATCACCATTGTTCTGTCCTCCATTGTTGATCGGTTTGTTCGGTGGGATATTCATGTTGATCGAATTTGAGTCTTCTTCGCTTTCATAATTACTCGATGAAGAACTATGATTGGTTCATCGGTGATGTGGAAGCGAATTGTCCTCTCCTACTAGCAATCCTCACGGATCTTCGTACGGATGATTCGGCCAGCGTGTAGCGTCCTAAAAAAAAAATTTGAAAATTAAACTAAAAAAAAATAAAACCGAAATTGAAAACAAAAGAAAAATAAAAATGCAGAAAATAAAAGAAATCTAGGCATTTCTAATTAATTGGATTCAATGGTCAAAGCAAGGGCGTCTCGCGAGGCCTTGCACAATGAACCGTTATTCCCCGGCAACGGCGCCAAAAAGCTTGATCACTCAAAAGAGAGCAATGTTTCTTTTAATATTTATAAACTCGGAAATGCTATCGGTTCGGACTGCAAGCGCACAATCCTATCGGGTAGTATATTCGAGGTCGATCCACAGGGAATATTGGTTCAATGCTTTGAGCGATCGAATCACAATCTTTCGAAAGGCTAGACGAAATCTGAAAATTGAGAGATGTTGTTATGATCAATGTAAATTAGGAAGCAATTAAAAGTAATTAAAATAAAGATAGAGATGAGGATTCCTAGGGTTTCGGCACACCATTGCCACTCAATCCGTCTTGACAATATATTCCTGTTGCGTCTGATTTCCTGTTGTTGTTTTATGAAAGATAACCACATAGGTCACTGCGATTTATGTTACGCAAGAATGACAGATCTTTCATCGAGATTCTACATAGGACACTGTGATTTTCCTTACGCAAATGTCTGATCTCTCAAATACCCCAAATTACTACACAGATCACTGCGATTTTCCTTACGCAAGTGATGGAATTTGGTACGCGTTTTGTTGGTCTGGTTTATGGTTTCCCCGCTAAGGTTTTCTTCACATAAACCTAATAGATCTCAACGAGACTAATTCATACAAATAGTTTCTCTTACCATTAAAGTACTGTCACTACCCTAACGGACTCAAACTAGATCATTGAAGTTAGATGAAGAGATAATAAATCACAAAAGCATTTTGTTTCAACAACAAGAAATCATAATCAACAGAAATATATATATCAAAACATCAAGAGTAACAAGGTTTACTGCCTAGCTCTAAGAAAAGGAACTTAGCCGCGGAACAGCATTGTTACAAGCACTCCTCTCTTCTCTCTTTAATCAAATCTAACCCTAATTACAAAGATAACTATTCCTTCTGCCCAGGGGCCTTATATAGGAGTGGAGGGACGTCTGGAGGTTGAGTAGGGGCTAAGAAACTGATCTGGAAACAGCTGTCGGCAGTTATTCCCCAAGAGACGCCTTCGGATACGGACCGTATCAAGTGATACGGTCCGTATTAGGACCTTGACAGTTAGGGTTTAATGCTTCCAGCGCTATCTTCTGGTCTGTGCTAGGCCTGGTCCGTATTAGGCAATACTGGCCGTAACAGAGACTTAGTCGATGAGCGTCGCTGATCCGATTGACCCGATTCTAGCTCCATTTGGTGTAAAATAGTCCCAAAACCTGTTTTCTGCAATAAAACATAAAGAAGGGTGACAGTAGCCTTTTTCTCTAATTAATTAAACATAAGTGTGAGAAAATATGCAAAACCTGAGCCAAAACCCTACGTAAATCATCATTATTTTGACTCTGATCAACTACCCTAACGGATTAAACTAGATCATCGATATTAGGTGAAAGGATAATAAATCACAAAGACATTTCAATTAAACAACAAGAAATCATAATCAACAGAAATCATAATTATCGATATTCAGTTTTAGTGATTTTCTGTATTATTTAATTAACTTACTAGCTATTTGTATGTAGCAAAACTAACATTGTTTACATGAAGGATGAAGCTCCTACCTGGCAGGCCAATCCCGAGTTCACTGTTCGCGCGAAAGCGCAACGCAAGTTTCGGTACGCTTGAGGGCGTACCTTTTAAAACCGCGTTTACACTTCACGAGTAAGGGTTGCAAGTGCACAACCCCTATCGAGTAGTATAATCGGGTATCGATCCACAGGGACGGGCAATTACTAGGTTAGAATCTACCAAACTCAATTAAAAACTAGAAGTGAGAAAGATTTGGTTTGGTATTTAAGTTCCTAAAAAGGTCAATTCAAGCAATTCAAACAATGTAATAAAATGCTAGAAGAAATGTAAATTGTGTTTTGATTATGGATAAAAGGCGTTTCCAGGGTTTCAGATTTCATCTGTGATCTGCCTCTAGTGGTACGGCCCGTACCAAGTTGGTACGGCTAGGCCGTACTCCACTTGGTAAGGCAAGGCCGCACCATTTTGGTAAGACTCGTACTGGCTTGCCAGAACAGAGCTTACCAGTTCGAGTTGATGCATTCCTTGCTGGTACCTCGTGCTAAACTCTTTAGAAAGGTTCAATTGACCATACCTAAGGTTCCTAAGCCTCAACCGTCGTGTGTTGGATCAAGATCTAGGTTGGAATGCAATTGATTGCCTTTTAGGGATTTCTACACCTCAATTCTCATGTGTTGGTACAGATCTACCCTAGCTGGTTGATTGGAGACCTAAGGCACCCTCTAATCTGTCGATTAGAGGAGAATTCAACCTCTCGGTTTCAATTCGAACAAGTCTACCCTAAACAATTGATTTGGTTGAGAGATTGAGATGATCACATGACCTTGATAGGTTTGATCTAGACCTAGAGGTTCATCATACACAATCACAGCAATCAAAGCAAGAGATGGCAAAGAAATCACAATCAATCAATCAAAAGAGTTCATACAAGATACAAGTCAAAGAAAGTCAA
Source organism: Carex littledalei (assembly GCA_011114355.1). Classification (NCBI taxonomy): domain Eukaryota; kingdom Viridiplantae; phylum Streptophyta; class Magnoliopsida; order Poales; family Cyperaceae; genus Carex; species Carex littledalei. The sequence continues at coordinate 22,988 of SWLB01000050.1, read as the reverse complement.
AACAAATCAAGAATCCATCTCTAAACCCTAGAAACTAAAATAACTACTCACAGCACATGATCTGATCTAAAAATACAATAAGAGTGATAGAGAAAGCCATGGATCGAAGGGATCGAGAGGAGGAAGCTTGATCCGTCGAGTTTCGCCTCTTTCCTCTTCCTTCCTTCTTGCTCCTAGCTCCTTAGCTCTCTTTCTCTCTCTTACTGTGCTCTCAAATAGATCTGGAATGGAATCAATGTCGAAATTGGAGAGTTCCCCGCTTTAAATAGCCTCTGCCAAAATTTGAATCTGTCATGCCGCCTTTAAGTACGGCCCGTACCAAATTGGTACGGCCTGGCCGTACCAGGCGTGATGAGCTGAAAAATGGCCAAGTCTGGTGAGACCCGTACCAAGCCTGGTAAGGGTCGTACCTCATCATCTGAATCGCCGTTTCTTCATGTGTTTTGCTCGAAACCTGCAGAAAACAAACAAACACTCAGCAGTACCAAATTCTAAAGATATATCGATGAAATGCACATGATTCTGGTGAATTAGGGCACGAATCTGGTACTAAAACAGGCCTAAAATAGACTAAATATGCGAGGTATCAAATTCCCCCAAGCTGAACCTTTGCTTGTCCTCAAGCAAAAAGTTTCAAACTCGGGTAAAAGTGCTGGACAACTAAATCTAAATGCAGATACAAGTCTAAATGTGAAAACCTACGTGAGTTTGCTATAGTCAAGAATTTCTAGAATCGATTCGGTTGTAATTCAAACATCCCTTTATAAACCTTGATTCACTCCACCAATTAGTCAATTGAACTTCTTATTTTGAGATGCTTCTAACAATGGAAAGACTAATTACCTAGGTTTGATCGAAACAATTTCATTCTTTTTCCGAGTCAGTGCTTTTATTCAAGGTGATTTTTCTTTTCATTTTCCCTCCCCCAAGCTTGAATCAAGCTTAAGGGTAAGAAAGTTGCGAACGAAGTGTGTTGGTATGAGCAAAATTTTCTTTCTTTATTTCTAATTGGGAGACGAGCTCAAAGGCGCCCATTCGAGGCTTATTGCCAGTACTCTTATGTTCTCCATCTTTTTCATTTCTTTTCTCTTTTTTTTTTCTTTTTGGTTTGCTCATACCATGAATACACACATCTATTGGTATTCATTCATACCAATGGATATTCCAAACTTTCTTAATTTGAAAATCCCAATTCCTAAAGGCACAGTTCAGTTTTTTCGAATAATCTCGTTCGATTCAATTCTAAGTTTGTTTCATCTTTTCCATTATTAAAAACATCTCAACCTAAGTAGTTCAATAACCAATCATGGGTTAGTTCCAATTCACTCAGGTCTATCCTAATCACAACTAAATTGTTTCAAAGTTATTCTCAATTCTAGCAATTCACGCAAATCTTCACCTAACAATGCACGAAAATACGAAAAAATGCAAGAAAAATAACGGTAAAGTAAATATGACCTAAATGCAAATGTCATCCCCCCAAGCTTAGCCTGAGCATTGTCCTCAATGCTTCAAGACTATGAGATAAAAGAGATAAAAGAAACTCGGGGAAAAGAGAGCGAACCTGATCAGTCCTCGGGGTGGTCGTACCAGAGCCAGTCGCTAAACCGCTCCTCTATCCCAGTCACCCGCCGCGTGAGATCATGAAGTGTGGCGCCCTGCTCACGAAGGGTAACACCCTGCTCATAGAGTGCAACACCCTGCTCTGACGCATGTCGTACATTAGGTGGTAGACATCCCGGATGGTGGGCTCAGAGACTGGAGGGGGATACACGGGCCTACTGTAGGAGGTGGAGGGGCCGGCAGCGTAGGCGGAGGTGGATGGGCCAGTCTGGTACGTGGTAGGGCCAGCTCCATAGAATGAGGTACCTGCACCAAAGGGTGAAGGATGTACCTGCTCGGAGAAGGGGGGAGCCTGGCTGGGGAAAGGTGGCACATGAGGAGAGAGAGGACGCAGCTGCACAGACGGAGCCTGGACTGGAGAGGTGGTGGCATCGATCATGTCCTCATTGCCCTGCGGTGGTAGTGGAGGAGGTGGAGGAGGTGGAGGTGGGGCCACAGGGGCAGGCTGCACGCGGGGCGGACGTCGGAAAAACCAAGTGCTCCGGTCAGTGAAGGAGAGAGTGACCGGGAAAGGCATGACATAGCTGGTCCTCCCGTCAGGCATGCGCCATGCCCAAGCACCTCGCCCATCGCGTCCTGCTGCTGACTCGATGAACTTGTAGGTGGTGAACTGAGTGAGAGAGAGAGATCGGGAGCTCCGGCACTCCTCGTCGCCGATGATCTGGAGGTGTAAGCGCTCGGCGATCAGAGTGACATAGGCCGAGATGTAGACAACGCCACCCGGCTTGGGCTGCCTCTGGATGCCGAGCCAGTGGTGGATCATGGCGAGCATCAGATCGGGCCGCTCGAGAGTGCTGTCGGGACGCAGCATATGATCCACCAGCTGCATATCCTCAACATTGGCACGGGCGAACGTCTCGCCACGCGCAAAGATGGTGCAACCGAGGATACGCAGCAGACATCGGATGACCGGATGAGGGACATTGAGCTGCTTGTACTCCTTGTTGAAAGCTGACCCGGCTGCGCTGCCAGAGATCAGCTCCCAGAAACTGTCGCGCTCCAGGCCCACAGAGAAAGAGAGGGTGTCAGTGGTCGGGTTCGGCTCAAAGCCAAACCACTCCCTCAAGTCAGACAGCCGTACACGGTGGGTCTCACTCAGCATGCGGAACTGGATGAACGGGTTATCGTTCCGCGTGTACTTGAGCTCTAGAGAGGAAAGAAACTCAATGGTGAGCTTCTTGTACCCCCTCTGGGCGATCGTCCAAAAGGCCGGAGTGATCCCGATCCGGGTGGTAATGCGGCGGAACTCATCCTCCAGTCCCAGCGTCTGAAGAGCAGAAAAATCAACAATCCTCGTGTTGTTGATCTTTTTCTTCAGCAGCATATCGAAGTACTTGAACTGCCGACGGGTCGGCATGAAGAAGTACTCCTCGGTGTACGCATCGGCACGCTGGGTGGCGTCAGAGAGGGCCGCATCAGTGCCAAAGGAATCAGAGGCGTGGTCGGAGTCGTGGACGAAGGCGTGGTCAGAGCCCTGGTCCTGGTCAAAGGCCTCGTCAGAGCCCTGGTCCTGGTCTCCAGATGGATGGTAGGAGGGGCTCTCCTGTGGGCTCCGGTAGCCGGACTGATGCCACTGGATGTGGTCTCTCCCTCATAGTAGATGGGATCGACGGCGTCCTGAAGGGAAGCACTCTGGCGGGACCCAGTCCTGGCTACACTCTCCCGGGAGTGGCGAGATGCGCGGGAGCCACTCCGAGACGCACTCCGGTGGGAGTGATGAGATGACGTGGGGGCATCAGCAGGAGGGACGTTGGCCATCGGGCCAGTGGCGGAAGGGACGGAGGCGTCAGAGGGTGTGGAGGAGCGAGAGGATTGCCGACGCATTTCTCTCAGACGCTCGTTTGGCTGGTTGAGGGTCCGACTGGGTAGGTACGGCCTGGTCTGACCTAGGTTGGTACGGCCTAGCCGTACAAGCTGGTACGGGCCGTACCTACCTTAGGTTTTTGGTGTGGGCTGGTAAGGGCCGCACCAACTGGTACCAATGACAAATTGGGGGTTCTTGCAACCAATTAACTCCTAAACCAGACAAGGAGATGACAAAACACAAAACTGGGCTGGTTAGGGTTAATTGGTACAAACTGGTACAGGTTGGTGTCAGGTCAGAGAGGTTGGTACGGGTGGGCCGTACCAGGCTAGGGTTTGACAAAAAAGGGACAGAACTGAGAGAAGAAGAGAGGAATGCACGAAAAATGGGTGAAAACAAAGAAAATGGAGGAAGAGGTACTAACCGAGAGCAAAGACGTGGTGCGGGTCGGATCGGTGAGGTGCGGGTCGGACCGAAGAGTGGCTGGTGGTGCGCCGGTGCTCCTTGTGCTCGGTTGGGGTGGAAGGAGAGGTATGAGAGGAAGAGGGAGTGGAGAGGGAGAGAAAATGGAGAAGGAGAGAGAGAAGAGAGAGGGAGAGAGGTGCGGCTGGGAAGAAAGGGGAAGGGGAAGGGGTGCGGGTTCGGGGTGTTTAAAAGGAAAAAGGCGGCAGTTAATGCGTCTGTTCACGTCTCTGACCTAGGTACGGCCTGGCCGTACCAAATTGGTACGGGCCGTACCGACCCTTCAATTTTCAGGCCGTACCAATGTGGTATGGCATGGCCGAACCAACCTCAAAATTTTTTTTTTGTTTTCTCTTTCTCGTGACTTCTCAAGCCGCTCGTGATGCAATGCAGAAGAATGAATGCATGTCTATCTGTTCCTAAGATGCAAAACAGGTAAAAATGGCTTGGGCTGCCTCCCAAGGAGCGCTCGTTTTAGGTCTCGAGCTCGACCTTCTCTCTTCAGGCTTTGGTTGGAGATGGATCGGAGAGATCCAAGCTCACTCGCATTTCTTGGGGATGATCAGCAATGTAGTGCTTGAGACGCTGACCATTGACTTTGAAAGTCTGCCCCTCCTTGTTTTCCAATTCCACGGCGCCAAATGGGAACACTGCCCTCACCCGGAATGGACCGGACCACCTGGACTTCAACTTCCCTGGAAAGAGCCTAAGTCGAGAATTGAACAAGAGGACCAGGTCTCCCTCATGGAACTCACGAGGCATGATGCGCTTGTCGTGAACCTGTTTGGTCCTTTCCTTGTAAATTCTCGCGTTCTCGTAGGCATTGAGACGCATCTCCTCTAACTCATGCAAGTCAAGGATGCGTTTCTCTCCAGCTGAGAGCAAGTCCATGTTGATGGCCCGTGTGGCCCAGTATGCCTTGTGCTCAATTTCCACGGGCAAGTGGCAGGACTTTCCGTACACCAATTTGAAAGGGCTCATCCCAATCGGAGTTTTGAAGGCTGTACGGTAGGCCCAAAGTGCGTCACTCAGCTTGAGCGACCAATCCTTTCTCGTTCGAGCAACGGTCTTCTCCAGGATAGACTTGATCTCTCTGTTGGAAATCTCGGCTTGACCGTTGGCTTGAGGATGGTAGGATGTGGTCACCTTGTGAGTGACTCCATGGCGACTCAGGAGATTATCGAACTGGCGGTTGATGAAGTGCTTGCCACCATCACTGATGACGGCTCTTGGAACTCCAAAGCGAGGGAAGATGATGTCAGTGAACAGTCTTTTCACTGCATTGGAGTCCGCATTCTTGCACGCTACTGCCTCCACCCACTTGGAGACGTAGTCAACTGCCACCAGGATGTACTCGTTCCCACACGAGGGTGGAAACGGTCCCATGAAGTCAATGCCCCAGACATCAAAGATGTCTACCTCTAGAATAGAGTGGAGAGGCATTTCATTCCTCTTGGAAATGTTCCCGGTGTGCTGACACTTGTCACAAGCTGCAACGAAGGTCCTAGCATCTCTGAAAAGTGAAGGCCAGAAGAAGCCGGATTGTAGGACCTTTGAAGCAGTCTTGGAGGATGAAGCGTGTCCTCCGTAGGCTGAGGAGTGGCAGTGCTCAAGAATGGAGCGCGTCTCATCGTATGGCACACATCGTCTGTAGATGCCATCAACGCCAGTCTTGAAGAGGTAGGGGTCGTCCCAGAAGTAGAACTTGGCGTCCGATCGCAGCTTCTTCTTCTGCTGGTATGACATGGTAGGAGGAAGTACTCCTGAGGCGAGAAAGTTCGCAATGTCTGCATACCAGGGCGCTGACTTGGTGTTCACTCGGTCAGTTGCATGGAACGTCCGATCTTGCACCGCATGAGTCGCGTGCATCGGTGTACCAACCGAGTGGATCTCCTCCATGGCAGAAATCGAATGGAATTGGTCATCAGGGAACGAGTCATCAATTGGCAGGCTACCAGAGCTCTCATCTTCCCAGCGAAGCCGGGACAGATGGTCAGCCACGGTGTTTTCGACTCCTTTCTTGTCCCTGATTTCGATGTCAAACTCCTGCAGGAGGATAATCCACCTAATCAAGCGAGGTTTGGCATCCTGCTTGCTCAACAGATACTTGAGTGCGGCGTGGTCAGTGTAGATCACTATCTTGGAACCAACCAGATAGGATCTAAACTTGTCGAGAGCGAACACAACAGCCAAAAGCTCCTTTTCGGTTGTTGTGTAGTTCATCTGGGCAGGGTCTAGCACCTTGCTAGCGTAGTAGATAGCACATGGCTTGTTCTCCTTCCGCTGCCCAAGAATCGCTCCCACAGCGTAATCACTCGCATCGCACATCAATTCGAATGGCAAGGTCCAGTCTGGAGGCTGCAGGATGGGTGCTGAGACAAGGGCTTCTTTCAATCGGCAAAACGAATCGACACACTCCTGCGTGAAGATGAAATCAGAGTCCTTGATGAGCAGGTTGGTCAATGGTTTCGCGATTTTCGAGAAGTCCTTGATGAATCGGCGGTAGAAGCCAGCGTGTCCCAGAAAGCTTCGCACAGCTTTGACATTTGTTGGGATCTCCAGCTTCTCGATCACCTCCACCTTGGCTTTGTCAACCTCAATTCCTTTGGAGGTCACCACATGTCCAAGGACAACTCCCTCTTGGACCATGAAGTGACACTTCTCCCAGTTCAGGATCAGGTTGACCTCTTCACACTTCTCCAGGATTTTGCAGAGGTTGGCTAGACATGAGTCAAAGCTGGTTCCATAGACAGAGAAGTTGTCCATGAAGACCTCAACCTCTTTCTCGATGAAATCTGAGAAGATAGCCATCATGGCTCTTTGGAAGGTGGCAGGTGCATTGCACAGACCGAATGGCATCCTACGGTATGCGAATGTACCGTAGGGACATGTGAAAGTGGTCTTGTCTTGGTCGTTCGGGTGAATGGGGATCTGAAAGAATCCTGAGTACCCGTCAAGGTAGCAAAAATGAGAATGAGTCGCCAGCCTTTCAAGGAGTTGGTCGACAAACGGCAGTGGGAAGTGATCCTTGCGCGTGGCAGCGTTGAGCTTCCTGTAGTCAATACACATGCGGTACCCAGATACCACACGAGTAGGGACTAGCTCGTCCTTTTCATTTCTCACCACTGTCGTGCCTCCCTTCTTGGGCACCACGTGAACGGGACTCACCCACTTGCTGTCAGAGATGGGATAGATGATGCCTGCATCCAGGAGTTTGAGAATTTCCTTTTTCACCACCTCCTTCAGGTTGGGGTTGAGTCGCCGCTGGTGCTCCACAGACGGCTTGTGATCATCCTCGAGAAGAATCCGGCGTGAGCAGATGGCTGGGTTGATCCCTTTCAAGTCCTTGATCGAGTACCCAATCGCGCCCTTGTGAAATCTCAGCTTCTCCAGAAGTTTAGCGGTTTGATCGGGGTTTAGACTCGCATTGACGATCACAGGACAAGATTTTTCTGGATCGAGGAACTCGTATCTGAGATTGGTTGGAAGAGGTTTGAGTTCGGGAGTCGGATGCTCAGGCTGATTGTTGTCACGAGTCGCATCTGGGTGATCTGACTCGTGTGCTGTCGAGACGTCGGCCTTGGCAGGCTCCGCTCCACTCCTCGTCTCAGAGTGTGATGTACGATCCTCAGGAATCACATCTGCTGCACAAATTGACTCGCTCGCCTCGCTTGGCAACTTGGAGAGGAATTCAGCGTCTTGGCGCAGCGAGTTGTTGACTTGTTCAAGAAAGTAGTCCTTGGCCAGATCAGCCAAGCACTCCTCTGTCCCGTCAACTCGGAAACATGTCTCAGATCGTGACGGATATCTCATGGCGTGATCGATTTGGAATTTCACCTTCTCTCCTCCAAAGTTTAGAGTCAGGATGCCCTGCTTCACGTCAATTATCGCGCCAGCTGTACTCAGAAAAGGTCGCCCCAAGATGATTGGGACTTCCTTATCTTCTTCCATCTCCATGACGACGAAATCGACGGGCACGAAGAACTTCCCAACTTGAACTGGCAGATCCTCCACCACACCAAGTGGAAGTCGGACTGAAGAATCTGCCAACTGCAGTGTCATCCTTGTGGGCTTGAGCTCCCCCACTCCTATGCGATCATAGATGGTGCGTGGCATGAGACTCACGCTCGCTCCTAGATCACACAGGGCTTTCTTGATTGTAGCCTTCCCAATGGTGCATGGAATGGAAAACTTTCCAGGATCGTCCAATTTGGGGGGTAGCTCGCTTTTCAAAATTGCGCTGCACTGCTCCGTCAGCTTGACTGTCGCGTGCCCCTCTAAGCTTCTCTTGTTGGAAAGGATGTCCTTCAGAAACTTGGCATAGGTGGGCATTTGGGTCAAAGCGTCGGTGAAAGGGATGGTGATCTGCAGCTGCTTGATGACGTTTGCGAAGTTGGCGAATTGCTCGTTCAGTCTCGTCTCAGCTAATCTCTGGGGAAATGGAACAGGTGGCCGGTATGGAGGTGGTTTCTCGGCACCTTTCTTCTTCTGACCACCTGACGCTTCGGATGGAGGTTGTGCAGGTCTTGCCGAGCTGGTGCAGTCTGCACTCGCTTGAGGTTGGATGACCTCAGCTCGTTCTGGATTAACCTCCTTCAGTGGAATTGACACAGGGGTCGGGGTCGCGTCAGGTGTCGCGTCAAGGATCGGATCAACTGTGCCCTCACTTGGCATTGGTGGCTCGTCGTACTGGGTCCCACTTCTCAGGGTGATCGCCTTAGCCTCACTTCTTGGATTGGGTTCTGGTTGAGCCGGAAGCTTCCCAGGTTGAGTGTGGCTTGAGGTGACCATCTGGCTCAGCTGCTCCAGCAACTTGCCTTGGGCAGCCATTTGAGTGGTCATGCTCTGCATCTGCTCCCACATCATCTGATTCATCTTGCCCTGCTCGTGAGTGAAGTTGTTCACATCGGCAGGCGCATTCGACTTTGAGGGGCCAGATGGAGCTGCTCGGTTGCCTTGATTGGGAAAGGAAGCGTTCTGATAGAAGTTCCTGTTGCCATTGTTGTTGCTGTTGCTGCTGCTCGAAGTTTGGGTTCTCCAGTCGTTGTTGTTTGGAGGGGGGTAGTTCCCAGTGTTGTTCGCCCGATTGTTCCAGTTGTTGTTGTACTGCGGCTTCTGGAAGCTGTTGTTGTTGAAGGGCGGTCTGAACGAAGAGTTGTTGAAAGGCGCAGGGTTGTTCTGGTTCGACCTCCAGTGCTGCTGCTCAACCGGATCCTTGGAGTAGGACCGGCTGAAGGGAGGTCTTGGGAAGAAGGAAGGCTCGTTGTTGAGAGAGTTGACCTGCTCACTCTCCTCGTCTTGTTGCACCAGCGGGCATTGCTCGTATGCGTGCCTCTCGTCTCCGCACATGACGCAGACTTGAGGTTGCTGTTCGACTGCCTTGACACTGAGCTTGTCCATCGCCCGCTGCATGGCGTCCATCTTGGCGGTGAGAGCCGTGATGTGATCGAGCTCGTACTTGCCACCTCCTTGGCTACCTCCTTGGCCTCCTCGCTGGCGTGACGTGTCGCGGCCGGACCACTGCTGGTTCTGCGCCATGCTGTCGATCAAGTTCATAGCCTCTAAAGGCTCCCTTGACATCAGCGCGCCTCCCGCAACAGCGTCCACGTAAGCACGAGTGCTCTCATTCAGGCCGTCGTAAAACGTTTGAATTAAAAGCCAGTCGGGTATACCATGGTGTGGACAGGAGTACTGCATTTCTCTAAACCTTTCCCAAGCCTCGTTCAGGGGTTCATCAAAAATCTGCCTAAAGCTGGTCAGGTCATGTCTTACCTTGGCTGTCCTCTTGTGAGGGAAAAATCTGGTCAGAAACATTTTGGACAAGTCCTTCCAAGTTCTGACAGAGTCCCTAGGCAAAGATCCTAACCATTTCTTGGCCTTATCCTTAAGAGTGAAAGGAAATAAAGCAAGCTTGGTGTAATCAGCATTCTCACCGTTGGTTTTGATGGTCGTGATGCACTCGAGGAAGGTCTGGAGGTGAGCGTGCGGGTCTTCGTGGTCGAGTCCGTGGAAGGTGTTCTGCTGCACCATGTTGACAACCCCCGGATTGAAGTTCGGTTGCTGTCCTGGAATGTGTGGCAGCCGGATTGCACCTCGCACGTCTCCAGCTCTCGGCACGTTGAACTCCCGCAGGGTCCGAGGCATGAAAACATCCTCATCATCGTCCGTCAGACGGCCTTCTTCTTCTTGCCTTTCTCTTTCTCTTTCCCTGGCCTCTGCCTCCAGTCTGATTCGGGCTTCGTCCTCTGCCCCAGCCATCTCTTCAGGTTCAGGTGCCTTGGTACGGGTCGGACCAGATTGGTGCGGCCTGGCCGTACCAGAGGGTGGCTGAGCAGTCTCGGCTGAGTCTGGAGGAGTTTGATCGAACAGTGGGCCCTTGCTTCTCAGATTATATTTCAACCTGTATTTGCCTGCAGGGGGGGGTTCAAAAGCCAGTTTTTAGTGATTTTGATTAAGAAAAAGCAAGAAAGATACAAGATAAAATCTAGATTAACTAAGTAAGGTAAAATCTAACTAGGCAATTGGTTACCGTCCCCGGCAACGGCGCCAAAAACTTGTTCGCGCGAAAGCGCAACGCAAGTTTCAGTACGCTTGAGGGCGTACCTTTTAAAACCGCGTTTACACTTCACGAGTAAGGGTTGCAAGTGCACAACCCCTATCGAGTAGTATAATCGGGTATCGATCCACAGGGACGGGCAATTACTAGGTTAGAATCTACCAAACTCAATTAAAAACTAGAAGTGAGAAAGATTTGGTTTGGTATTTAAGTTCCTAAAAAGGTCAATTCAAGCAATTCAAACAATGTAATAAAATGCTAGAAGAAATGTAAATTGTGTTTTGATTATGGATAAAAGGCGTTTCCAGGGTTTCAGATTTCATCTGTGATCTGCCTCTAGTGGTACGGCCCGTACCAAGTTGGTACGGCTAGGCCGTACTCCACTTGGTAAGGCAAGGCCGCACCACTCTGGTAAGACCCGTACTGGCTTGCCAGAACAGAGCTTACCAGTTCGAGTTGATGCATTCCTTGCTGGTACCTCGTGCTAAACTCTTTAGAAAGGTTCAATTGACCATACCTAAGGTTCCTAAGCCTCAACCGTCGTGTGTTGGATCAAGATCTAGGTTGGAATGCAATTGATTGCCTTTTAGGGATTTCTACACCTCAATTCTCATGTGTTGGTACAGATCTACCCTAGCTGGTTGATTGGAGACCTAAGGCACCCTCTAATCTGTCGATTAGAGGAGAATTCAACCTCTCGGTTTCAATTCGAACAAGTCTACCCTAAACAATTGATTTGGTTGAGAGATTGAGATGATCACATGACCTTGATAGGTTTGATCTAGACCTAGAGGTTCATCATACACAATCACAGCAATCAAAGCAAGAGATGGCAAAGAAATCACAATCAATCAATCAAAAGAGTTCATACAAGATACAAGTCAAAGAAAGTCAAAACAAATCAAGAATCCATCTCTAAACCCTAGAAACTAAAATAACTACTCACAGCACATGATCTGATCTAAAAATACAATAAGAGTGATAGAGAAAGCCATGGATCGAAGGGATCGAGAGGAGGAAGCTTGATCCGTCGAGTTTCGCCTCTTTCCTCTTCCTTCCTTCTTACTCCTAGCTCCTTAGCTCTCTTTCTCTCTCTTAATGTGCTCTCAAATAGATCTGGAATGGAATCAATGTCGAAATTGGAGAGTTCCCCGCTTTAAATAGCCTCTGCCAAAATTTGAATCTGTCAGGCCGCCTTTAAGTACGGCCCGTACCAAATTGGTACGGCCTGGCCGTACCAGGCGTGATGAGCTGAAAAATGGCCAAGTCTGGTGAGACCCGTACCAAGCCTGGTAAGGGTCGTACCTCATCATCTGAATCGCCGTTTCTTCGTGTGTTTTGCTCCAAACCTGCAGAAAACAAACAAACACTCAGCAGTACCAAATTCTAAAGATATATCGATGAAATGCACATGATTCTGGTGAATTAGGGCACTAATCTGGTACTAAAACAGGCCTAAAATAGACTAAATATGCGAGGTATCATTCACTATGACTGACCTTACTGGAGATGATACCGGGTATGAGGTACAAAGCCTCCACAGACCACGATACGCACAGACTAGGGAGCATGACAACGAGGCTAGTGGGAGTGGGGCGCATGCTGCAGATGCCTTTGCCTCTGCTATATTTGGCACACCGCCTCCAAACGCGTATCCTTCTACCTAGGAGGCCGATCCATGGGAGATGCATACATAGGTGGTGATCCAAGAGGATCTCCTATGGGTCAGCCGTACACAGTTATCTTTGCAGGAGAAGGATCCCTGGGTGGCCGGTGCGGCGTCTGAGATGAATGTGGACGATCTCCAGGATGATGAGGAGGAGGAGGAGGAGGTTCACTTGACGCGTCAGCTGCCGCCCAGGGACCGCCATCCACCTGCTAGGTTGGATCTCTCCGGTCGTCGCCACCGTTGTGTTAGGTTTTTTATGTTAGTTTTAGTTAGATGGATTTGTAAGATTTTATGTTTGGATTGTTAGATTTTATGTTGTAGATTTACCATTTAGATTATTTAGTGTTGTTTATCTAGTCGAAAAAAACCAATTTATAACATTAAACAAAATTATAACAAATAAAACTACAATAAATATAGAGGAGGGTTCCAATGCACCATAATTTTTGTGCTCCAATATGCTCCACATCATTTATCTCTATTTTTCAAAGTCCAAACTGTCGATCCGAACCATTCAACATGATCTTCATAATAAAATATGTTTGCAGACCAAATTTTATATTTTTTAGAACTTTTTTTACTATTTTTTTAGATAGGTACAATATCACTTTATCGGATGGTCCAGAATCTCCTTAAAAAAGTGATATTGTACCTATCTAAAAAAATAGTAGAAAAATTCTAAAAAATATAAAATTTGGTCTCTAAACATATTTTGTTATGAAGATCATGTTGAACGGTTCAGATCGACTATTCGGACTTTGAAAATAGAGATAAAGAATGTGGAGCATATTGGAGCACAAAAATTATGGTGCATTTTAACCCTCCTCATAAATATACAACAAATAAAATTATAATCGTCAATTATAAAAATATAACTATAAATTATTATAAAAATTATAACAAATAAAAATACAATCAAACATTGCAACAAATAAAAGTATAATCGTCAATTATAACAAATTATAACATAAATGATTATAAAAAATAGAATGTAAATTACAAAATTATAAAAAAATTATAAAAAAAATACAATATTTAATAATGCAGCATTATAAATTGCACAACGTTTAAAAAAAAAAAAATAAACACCAAACCGCCCAAACGGGGGCAGTCTGGTGTGAAGAGGTGACCGCCCCACTGTGGGGCGGTTTGGTAGTGAGAGTGAACTGCTCAAACATGGGGCAGTCAGGGTGTTTTTGAAATTATTTTCATACCGAGAGCAGATTTGTTATTTTATCTTTTTTTTAGGGTATTAATAAAAATTTCATCTTCTACAACGTTCTAGAGTAACACCCTAATATTAGGGCTGCCAATGAGCTTGGCTCGGCTCAGACTCGGCTCGGACTCAATGAGAGAAACATAACGGCCCGGCTTCAACTCGGCTCAATTTTGAAAGAAAAGACCCGACTCGGCTCATGTAAATACTTGGCTCGGCTCGGCCCAGCTCAGACCATATTTGGGCCCAGCTTGGAAAAACACTTGATACTAGGCCTAAGAATAATATGAACAGAGCAGTTCGCAAAATAATAATAATATGAACAGAACAGAGTACTTGCAAATTCATGTTTCTAGAAATTCTACAATTTCAATCATGTTTTAGATCTCAGATAGCATCAAGAACAAATCTCCAATTTCACAAAATTCACATAACAACTACAAGTATGAAGTATGAACCAGTGAAACCAACAGAAAAAAAAAGCTTGCTCACTTTTGCATTACTACTATTTTATATTATCACACTATATACACACCAAAACAAATAAAAAGTGAGAGCCAATTTGTAGATTGAATTGTATTTTCATTATCTATTATTTTCTTCAAACTAATCAAAGAATCTCTCGTTAACACCGGCCTGAAACAACACTAATGGTGCAACAGCAACATTTGTTATATTAGCCTCAGTATTTGCACTTCGCACCAGTATTTGTTATATTAACCTCAGTATGTCCAAGTCATTTAAAGAGTCGATTCTGATGCTGGTTGAACCACTCAGTACCAGAAAAATAGAGGGGCCCGATACTGGTGTAAAAGTCACCGTCTCATAGCTAAAAGAGAACACCGGTCGACTTGAAATTCGTCGAATTGGAGGGGTGTAGCGGTAGACATTTTTGTTTAGAGGGACCCCACGTAAAATTTCAGGAAAAGTGGAAAACCCTGTAAAAATAAATGCAACAGGCTCTTTTTATTGGAACGTTAGTCTACACTATCAATTTTTCAATTATATAATATTTTACCTAGAGTTTTGTACTATGATGGTCTAATTAGACCAACTGGCGGCACTGTACCAGTTCAGTTTTGGTAACAACTAAGCCAGGATCATACCAGCAGCTTGTACCAGATGTCACAAAAAGAAGAAAACTGACAACAACGATATCAACTGTACCTGCTTGTAGGTAAGTATAGAAGAGAGAGCTTTTGCACATCAAGAAACTCAGGTGTCAGACCGGCTCTGACGACATTGTCAGAGGTGACCATACACTCTATACACGCCATGTAAATACGCATGCGGCTCATTTGCACCTATATAAAGCGCCTCCCCAGAATAAAGTGTAACATAGTTGAAGAAAAATGCTGGTATCACACCCAATCACCAGGGTATTGTTTTTCCAGCATCAGTATCAGCTCTTCCTTTGTAATAGTTTAATATGTAGTCAAAGTATTTTAGATTATTTATATATATAATGAAGGAAATTTGTTTTAGCTTACTTTGAGCAACCAGACGGCTCTTAATCTTTCGGATTGCATTGGAAACAACACCTTGACTTGCTGACATATCATTGGAAGATACCATTATCTGTTATGTTAAGGGAAAAAAAACTTTACCCTTACCCATATCAAAGAAATTAATTATTGAAACAAAAATCTTATCCATATATACATCTGTTCTATCGAATACGTACAATATATATCCGTCTTATCGAATACAATAGAAATCAGATAAGCAAATAAAATTAGGGTGCCATTGACATCCTAGGCAAGACCCACATAGCTTGACCACTATTCTAACGTGTGATTAATATTATTCTTAAAAATAAAATGTGGTGAAATGCATGAGGTCGTTGACTACTACCCGTTAGGGCTTAGGTTCCTAAGATTTCGGCTCATTTTTCTATTAATCATGTAAAAATATTTAAGTATAGTGTACTGGAAATTTTAATTAATCACTAATTAAAGTGTGATGATACTTTGATTATTATTTTTTGTATATGTAAATTTTTAATTAGTATGTAATATGTCTTAATTATGAATAAATTGTTCTCAATGTCTTTTTTTAATTTTATTTATAATGATAAAAAATACTATTCATCTCTTTTTTGTTGTTTTTTTATTTTAAATAATTCTATCTAAATATTGCATGACAAAGCTTATTTTAGTAACGGAGATACAGTGAGGAATGCAAGTTTTTCATCCGAACTTCTTTCCCGGCCAAACCATAATTACTTTTTCTTTCCTTGTTCTAATTCCTTGTTAATTATTTTTTCCTTCTTACGTCATTTTGATATTTATATAATAATGAGGCAGACTAAAAAAATCATTTTCTATTTGACAGTACGTAGCATGCACACGCTTAGACAGAGGTCGGCCTGATGACAATCTTGATTCAACTGGCACAAAAATAAATTACATCATTTTCTAATTACTTATTATTATATCAGAATCATTATATATATGCTCATAGCAACATATATAGGATTCATAGCTTAGTAACCAGTAGCGTCTCTCTCGCTGACTCAATCCCTCACGCACCCTTCCTCAGTTCCTCTATTTTGCCATCTATTTTCATTGATTGAAGCGCCTTATCATGAAGGGTACTCTTCAACTTCTGCAACTCCAGCCACGTCACTGGCCTATACAGCGGCAGGCCCTGCTCCGGTCCCATTAACTCACTAAGAGGCCCTACCTTCACATCAAGTTGAGGTCCTAAGAAATACGCAGCTGACAGTCGTTGATTTGTCTTGCTCACTGTGGACCGGTGCACAACATTGTGAAACGTTCCATTAGACAGAACATGCATGAGATCACCAATATTGACTACCAATGTGTTAGGTACCACTGGTACCGTAACCCATCTTGCCGGGCCAATATCATCTTTGCACCTTAAGACCTGAAGCCCGCTGACTCCATTATGGTACAGAACGGCAACAAAGCCGGTGTCCGTGTGGGGCGCCAGACCGACAACCTGATCTGGATAGGGACAAGCAGGGTACGAGTTCAGATGCATTGCATTCTTTATTTTGCTGGAATCTCCTATTAGGGTATTGTCTATTTCTTCTTCAGTCAATCCCAGTGAAAGAAGCATCAAATGCATCAATCTATAGCCTAGTGGCTTTATGGCTTTCTTGTATTCCTCTATCACCGCGCTGTACGTAGACAAAATGTGATGAATATTATTCATAAAAAAAAAAACCACACAATATAATTATTATGTTTTTGGACATTATGTTAATGTCCCTGTCTAGAAATAGAATTTCTTTTCAATTATCAGTTAGAAATTAAGAAAGTGTTTCTAGAAGTAGGAATAAAAGATTACCAAAATGAAGAATAGTCATCGGGCCAAAGTATCTGTGCCTGGTCAAAAAGAGAGCCAGTTTGAATGGCAAATCCTTCATACCACATGAACTTGGGAAAAAGATGAGAGATAGGTGCACCACCATAGCCTGCATCAGTTCCTTTAGTCTTGGCCACCTTGAGCTTGACTTCTACCGGCAGTGCGAATAACCGATGGATTTGTGAACCGAAGCGGTTCAAAAGTTCCGGTTCAATGCCATGATTCCTTATCAGGAAAACTCCCGATTCTTCACATGCTTTACCTATTTTGTAAATTAAGTTTGGATCGTTTAGATCGATCACTGGGACGGAATCAAGACCAATGGGTTCCGCAGACGGATGATCATAGAGATCAGACCAATCATGTGAGTCTGGGATTGAGTTGAATCGAAAGTTCTGAGGATGTTGTATTTTGAGGTCAACTGATGCTGGAGATGACATTATAGATCGATATATATCTTTGATTTGGAACTTGAGTTTTGGGTTTTCACTTTTTGATGTTTTGCTTTGGGAAGATTCAATTATAACGAGGGGCTTTATTTATAGCTAGGTGAAAGTAAACTAGGGTAAACATGAGGTATTAATTTTGAGGGAAAATTCGGATGACACCAACTTTCCTACAAAGTACCATATCTTTTTAATTATCCGATCGATACATTCAGTTATGAAAAATATATACGTATACAGTGCCTCGTGTTTGACCATCACCAAGTTTCACACAAATATGACATGTGGGTCCCACATCACATGATAGTGGGAAAATGGAGGACACAAAAGTACGGGGCAGACGGGCAGTCAATCAATCTCCCTATAATTATACGTCAGAGATATGGTTAGTAAATTCCAATATCTTGATACAGTGAATCAAAACTAGGAGATCCTTCAAACAAACAAAAAAAAAACAACAACTAGGAGATTCAGTGAATCGTGAACAATTACCTAGTTCTTTTTCTATTTGAAATAGGTCATAGGCAATACCGTCTCCGCAATATTCCACCTATAATCGGAACTTCTTTTTTAAATTTGTTGAGACTTCCACTAACTCTTTAAAAACCCTCCAATTCGCATCTGTGGAGGCCCATTTCAGCATTTCGTGTTGAAAATGTCTTATGGGCCAAATTATTTGGGCTGAATTAATATTTGAATTCTGACATTAAATATAGATTAAACCATATTGGACTGAATAAAATATGGATCCAAATTTTGCATTATCTTTGAATAGTTGCATCTGAAGAGATGCGAGCGAATTGGTGCGACCAAATTGGTGCAACCAACATATATATGTGTTGGGTTATAAATATGGTGCAACATTTTCGACCCAATTTTTTTTTTTTTAACACTCACACATCCCAGAAACGGTGAGAGAAAGATATAGTGGGGTTGTGAGTTGACGCTAGCAAAACATCAAAAGTAAAAACCCAAAACTCAAGTTCCAATTAAATCAAAGATATCTATCAATGTCATCTCAAGCATCAGTCGACCTCAAAATACACCACCCTCAGAACTTTCGATTTAACTCAATCCCGGATTCACATGATTGGTCTGATCTCTATGATCATCCATCTGCACAACCCATTGGTCTGGATTCAGTCCCAGTGATCGATCTAAATGATCCAAACTTAATTTACAAAATACGTAAAGCATGTGCAGAATGGGGAGTTTTCCTGATAAGGAATCATGGCATTGAACCAGAACTTTTGAACCGGTTTGGTTCACAAATCCATCGGTTGTTCGCACTGCCGGTTGAAGTCAAGCTCAAGGTGGCCAAGACTGAAGGAACTGATTCAGGCTATGGTGGTGTACCTATCTCTCAACTTTTTCCCAAGTTCATGTGGTATGAAGGATTTGCCATCACAACTGCCTCTTCTGTTGACCATGCACAGATACTTTGGCCGGATGATTATTCTTCTTTTTGGTAATCTTTAATTTGTACTTCTAGATAAACTTTCTTAATTACTAACTGATAATAGAAAATAAATTATATTTCTGGACAGGAACATTCAAATAATTAATGTCTAAAAACATAATAATTTAATTTATTGTGTCATTTTTTATTTATAATTCATCACATTTTGTCTGTAGCGAGGTGATAGAGGAATACAAGAAGGCCATAATTCCACTAGGCTATAGATTGATGCATCTGATGCTTCTTTCATTGGGATTGACTGAAGAAGAAATAGACAATAGCCTAATAGGTGATTCCACCAAAATAAAGAATGCAATTCATCTTAACTCGTATCCTGCTTGTCCGGATCCTGATCGGGTTGTCGGTCTGGCACCCCACACTGATACCGGCTTTGTTACAATTCTATACCATAATGGAGTAAGCGGGCTTCAGGTCTTGAGACGCAAAGATGATATTGGCCCAGCAAGATGGGTTACGGTACCGGTGGTACCTAACACATTTGTAGTCAATATTTGTGATCTCATGCATGTTCTGTCTAATGGAACGTTTCACAATGTTGTGCACCGGTCCATGGTGAGCAAGACGAATCAACGACTGTCGGCTGCGTACTTCTTTGGTCCTCAAGTTGATGTGAAGGTGGGGCCTCTTAGTGAGTTAATGGGACCGGAGCAGGGCCTGCCGCTGTATAGGCCAGTGACGTGGCTGGAGTTGCAGAAGTTGAAGAGTACCCTTCATGATAAGGCGCTTCAATCAATGAAAATAGATGGCAAAATAGAGGAACTGAGGAAGGGTGCGTGAGGGATTGAGTCAGTGAGAGAGACGGTAGTATTTACTAAGCTATATATGAATTCCTATGTTGCTATGAACATTATGAATCCTATGTTGCTATGAGCATATAATGATTTTGATATAATAATAAGTAATTTTGATGTAATTTATTTTTATGCCATTTGAATCAATGTCATCAAGCCGACCTCTGAGCGTGTGCGTGCTACATACTTAATTAGAACAAGGAAAGAAAAACTAATGATGGTTTTGCCGGGAAAGAATTTGGATAAAAAACATGCATCCGTACTTTCTCCTTAATAAAATAGGGTTTGTCATGCACTATTAGATAAAATATTTAAAAAAAATTCAATAACAACAAAAAAGAGAAAATTTTATTTATCATTATAAATAATTTAAAAAAAGACATATTGAGGACAATTTATTGATAATAAGAGTAATTTTCCAGACTGTACTTAAATTTTTTTACTTGTTTAATAGAAAAAAGAACCCAAATCTTAGGAACCTACGCCCTAACGGGTAGAAGTCAACAAAAATATTTATCACACGTTAGAGGTCAAGCTATGTGGGTCTTGCCTAGGGATGTCACCCTTTTATCTGTTTATCCGACTCATATCGTATTCAATAGAAAACACTTGTGCACCTTAGACTGAAACCCCACCCAGGAGTTTACGATAAGACGGATATATATGGATAAGATTTTCTTTCATTAATTAACTTTTATGGTTTGAGTAAGTGTACGGATAAAGACTATTCTGTACCAATTATAGTATAAGTTAATTATTAAAATAAAATTATATATATTGATATATATTGATATGTATATATATATATATATAGAGTAGAACTAGGGTGCTCTCGAGTTCACCAAGCCCTTGGTGAACTCAAGTCCAAAACTCATCGGATCGGCTTCAAACAACGAATCCGACCGTTGAAACCCGTCTACCTTACGAGTGATGCGTCTACATGCAAAAAATTTAAATTTTGAAATTAATTTTGCATAGAGTCAAGTGGTCAAAAAACGTCAAAAAATGAATGCATTAAAATTAATTTATTAACCTTCTAATTTTGACCACTTGACTCTATGCAAAATTAATTTCAAAATTTAAAATTTTTGCATGTAGACGCATTACTCGTAAGGTAGACGGGTTTCAACGGTCGGATTCGTCGTTTGAAGCCGATCCGATGAGTTTTGGACTTGAGTTCACCAAGGGCTTGGTGAACTCAAAAGCACCCTAGTTCTACTCTATATATATATACAGAGAGAGAGTGGCTAATATCAAAACGTTTGCACCAAGCCTCTCGTGCAACTAAGTTGTTTTCGGATTTTCAAAGTCCAAAAGGTCGACCCGAACCATTAGATGTTCAATCTATATTAAAATATGCTTGGAGACCAAATTTTACATTTTTTGGAATTTTTTTGCTATTTATTATGCCACTTTGGAAATTGCTGATCCGGGTGAACAGTAAAAACAGTGCAACTAAATTCTGGACCATGTGATCAGCAATTTTCAAAGTGGCTTAATAAATAGCAAAAAAATTCCAAAAAATATAAAATTTGGTCTCCAAGCAGATTTTAATATAGAGATCACATTTAGCGGTTCGGATCGACCGTTTGGACTTTGAAAATCCGAAAACGACTTCATTGCACGAGAGGGCTTGGTGCAAACGTTTTGATATTAGCCACTCTATATATATATATATATATATATTTATATGGTGATGATGCATGATATAATTATATAGTATTATTCATGGTCTATATATATATATATATATAATGTGGCTAATATGCTACGCGTAGAAAATCACTTGATCTGAAAATTATATTGTATAATTATATCATAGAAATTTTTTAGGTATATATAATTATATCGTATAATTTTTTTACTATTTTTTAGATAGGTAGAAAATCACTTGATCTGAAAATTTTGTACCATTCAGATCAAGTGATTTTCTACCTATCTAAAGAAATAGTAAAAAATTCTAAAAAATGTAAAATTTGATTTGCAAGTACATATTCATATGGAGATCATGTTGAACGGTTCGGATCGACCATTAGGATTTTGAAAACTCAAATATTTAGCCGTAGCACGGAGGCCCTCTATGCTACGCGTATCACCGTAGCCAACTCCTATATATATATATTTATTTATTCACAACATCCTTTATCTATTTAACGTATTCAATAAGACGGGTATGGAGAAGGTTTTTTTCGTTAGTGTTGAAATATAAATTCAAATTTATTTTGTGTTATAGAAAGAAAATAGCTAGTTTGTAGGAAATAGCGTCATCATTAATAAAATAGAAAATAGCACCATCATTTATTTTTTGTTACGGCTAATTTTTTATTGCCTTGTATTATAAATAGCGACACTTGTAATAAGAAAAATAAGATTGTAATATAATTTGTTTTCTTAATCTCCTCTCTCTTGTCTTAAAGACCCTCAACATGTGATTGTTGCGAATGGAAATAAGGTCGAAATTCAAGGTGTTGGTACAACCAAATTTCTTACAAAAAATGAGAGTGATATTTTGTATTTACCAAATTTTAACTCGAACTTATTATCAGTTAGTAAAATAACTAAAGAGTTGAATTGCAATGTAATTTTCTCACAAAATAAAGTGCAATTTCAGGATCAAGAATCAGGGAAGGCGATTGGTGAGGGATGTTTTAAAAACGGTCTTTATTATCTTGAAGAAAACAACAATAAATGCTTTATGTCGTTAAATTCAATAGATCGTGACAAATTGCTACATAGGCGATTTGGTTACCCATCTGATCAAGTTTTAAACTTGTGACAAATTCAGTAAATAAACTTTTTTGTCATAATTTAGATTCGAAAAATTGTGATGTGTGTAAGTTTGCAAAACAAACTAGGTTGCCATTTTCTTTATCCACAAGTATGTCAGAAAAATGTTTCGACTTAATTCACTCTGATGTTTGGGGACCAGCCCCTATTAATTCCTATAATCATTTTAGATACTTTGTCACATTTATCGATGATTTTTCTCGTATAAATTGGGTTTACCTTTTGAAAGGAAAACATGAAGTTTTTTCACACTTTCAAGAATTCTACAATTTCATTGAAAATCAATATACTGTAAAAATTAAAAATTTTAGGTCTGATAATAGGACAGAATATTTAAACAAAAACTTCTCATAATTTTTTAAACAAAAAGGAATTTTACATCAAACCACATGCATCAATACACCTGAACAAAACGGAGTCTCAGAAAGAAAAAATAGACATTTACTTGAAGTTATGAGATCACTTCTTTTCCAATCTAATGTTCCAAAAACTTATTGGTCAGATGCAGTACTAACAGCAACTTATCTTATAAATAGACTACCAAGTGTTAGACTTAAAAATATGAGTCCCAGAGAAATTCTCAAGGATAGAAAAGTTGACCTTCATAATATAAGAATATTTGGATGTACATGCTTTGTCCATATAAAAGACAAGATAAGTTAGATAAAAATTCAGTCAAAGTCATATTCTTAGGATATTCCTCAGAAAAAAAAGAATATAAATGTTATGATCCAAAAAGTCATAAACTTTATATCTCACGAGATGTCTCATTTTTTGAAAATGAACCATATTATCAAATAAATGAACAAGGAAATACACAA